>JAMALN010000452.1:0-35404 GCA_023630115.1 Cutaneotrichosporon sp. PK4640 | reverse complement strand
AGTCTTGCGAGCAGTGATCTGCGAGTGTTGGAGGCTCACAGACAGCGATAGGAGATATTGGGCATGCATGATCGCACCCTTGATCGCATGCAATTCTGCTCCCTGCATTTACATCGATGACCACATCCCGCGTTACAACCCTGCCACCGCCCACCCGCCGCTTACCGCCCCGCCCCCGATCAAACAAGGCAGCCAGCGGAATGCTGCATAAGATTTGCCACCCCCTTCGCACCAGGGCGGCCTCGCCTGACTGTGCCACTCGTTGGAATCAGGTCCGCTCCGTGAATAGGCTATGAAAAGGGGTGCTCCCAACATTGATGCTGATGAGCGCCCACCAAGTTCCCGCTGGCCACCCGTACCGCTGGACAAGCAGGAAACCCCCTTCATACCTTTCCCACCCGCGCGGCTGCGCCATCACGTGCAAAGCATTCGTTCAGAGCGACACCAGGAAGCTCTAACTCTCGGACCGGGGGTATGCGGGGTACTTCGGGATCGCCACAGCCACCTCTGTCACGTGAACGTTCATCAATACGATCACATCAGCCTCCACCGCCACACCCACGAAGACGGCTGCCACAGTCGCCAGCAATGCGCCTGCTGTCACAACCTCTTCCAGATACGTCGCGCAGGCCATGGGCTCAACAAAACGACAACTGCATGATTCGAACATGCGCTCCCGAAGGAAATTGATCGACACCTAGCTGTTGTAGGACATTCGAGTCAATCGCGTTAACCACTCCGCCAAGTTGCCTTGTTGTTGGCGCCCAAAGACAGGTATAAGAGCCGCCACGGGCCACAGCAGCTGCCTGCATCTTCGGTGTCGCTGATGCAGGTGACTGGTGTTGTCTTTGGTGCACCGAGATGAAGCAGGTGAGACCCGCCAGGTGCAACGGAAGTGGGGAGCCCGACAAGGTGGCTCCTCCTCCACAGGGCAGGCCGATTGCGACGCCATTTCGAGGAGAGTCTCACACACTTGCACATACAGTCGTGTGGCCCTGCGCCGACAAAAGCAATGCACCCTAATGTGTGTGATCTCTCGGGAGCCGTTTGACCCAGGTCTGTGGAACCTGCTCCCACCCCGGGTATCACGTGTACCACAACAATACAGTACCTCGTCTGCACCCGCTGAGCTGAGGCATGGGGCGCCGACACGGCTGGGCACTCCCACTCCCGCGTGCCGTTCCGGGGAGCGTACCGATTCCTGCGGCGTCGTGATCGCGCACGCCACCCGCGGCGTGACACCCTGAGCTGAGCCTCGGATCAACCGAGCAGCCAGCACTCCGACGCTGGGGCCAGCCGCGGCTGCGCGTTCTGGGAGCGGGAAGGTGGGTCAGCGAGGGTGAGCCAGGTTGTGGCTGGCCAACATCTGCTCCTCGCTGATAGGGGCGAGCGGGAGCTGGAAGCGACTCGGAAGCATGCAGCCGTCGACGTCATGCGACCTGTTCGCCTCGGTGTGTGAGTCGACCTCGTACCACTTGCTTTTTGCGCCATGCTCGATGCAGAAGCTTGGGGGACACGCACTTTGGACCGGTATCAAGTCATATGCAGTTGTAGCAACGCGGGCAAGCATATGACTACCATCTGCGATACCTGCCCGCACATTCGAAACAAAAGCCTCAGGCTGTGAACGACGTCATGACCTCAGCAGTCCGCTGACCACAATCTGGACCCGCACAGCACATGATCCAGTCCCTCGTGCGCCTCGCGGACTTGCCTCACCTGCCTATCCTACCACTACCAAGACTGCACCGCCTCCCCCACACCCTCCCATGGGCGTTACGAATCCCCAGCTCACGCTGAGCGAGGTCAAACGGCGGGCAACTATTTCGATTTTTGGACGATGGCGAGCTGGAACTTGAATGCGTCGATCACAGTAATCTCAGTACCTGTGGGGTGTACGCCGTGTCGGAGTGTCATATGCATATAAGTCTTGAGCGCGACATCGTTTCGTCCATCCTCCTCGTCGTGGACGACGATTTGCCACCCACTGGTGCGTGCTGCAGTTGACACCGCGGGGGATTTGCCACCCATCGTCTAAACCTCTGAACACCCCATCTGAGTCCTCCCACCCGTCACTTGACCGCCCTGCCGTTGGCTCTCGCTTTCCGCATCCGACCAGTGAGCACCGTTGGCCCGCAGAGGCTCCAAGGGAGGGCGAGGAGGGTGGGGGACAGGTCCAGCACCTCGCCTTGGGCGCTCACCCGCTAGCACTGACCAAGCAAGTCGCTCCAGCAGAGGTCAGCTGACCTCCTGCTGTTGCAAAGTAACTGAGGGCGCTTGGCAGCGACCACTTCCCGTATGATGAACATTGACCAACGGCGGTAACATCTGATTGACCACTGGCGCTTAGAGGGTGACATGTCGCTGATGACTAGCAGCCGGTACCTCAGACAACAGATGGACGTCACACCCGCTGCACAAGAGCAGACGTAGTATGCGTGCCGCGACAGCTGACCTTGCAGATCATTCCCCGGTAACTACACTCGCCTCCGTCGTCTACGGGACGGCGGCGTTCTCTCCTCGGATCGGGAGGTTGGTCACCGTCGGCGATGGCTAAGCTCCCAACCGGCGCCAGCTGCACCGCCCTCGCTTGAACCGGATCAACAGACAACGCCGGTTCCTCAAACACCATGAACACCTTATCGCAAAGACAGGATTGGACGCCTTCAAACCAACAGGGCCCGGCTGACGTCAAGACATAGCGAGCACGCTGCTATCCTCGCCGGCTATTGGTGAGTGATGGTGATGGCTCCCCCGGCAGTTTGCTCTCGTGACACATGCTTGGCAGCGACAGGGGAGAGGCACGGACACAGGCACCAACGCCGCGGCCATGCCGTCCGTCTTGCGCCCTGTGCATCACGTACGCCGGTCAGCTCAAACATGCCTCTGCAGGGTTGCGGGCTAGCATCTGTCGCTAGCATCTGTCGCCGAGCGCAGGAGCAGGCCAACGAACGTGCGTAGAGGAAGCGGAGGAGCAAGAGGCTAATGTTAATGATTCAAAGGATGCTTATTTTAGCCAGGTAAGGCACTCTAAGTCGCCACCCAATTGCTCCCGCTAAACCGGCTCCCTCATCGCCTAGTTGTCGGCACTCCCGACGTTCTCCACGTCGCTCCGCTGCACGCGTTGACGCGATCCAACAGGTCACGAGCTACACAAAGCGGGTATGCAACGCAGCAAAGCTGCGTCCGCAGATCCTGTGTTTCCTGCAGATCGCTGCGACCAGTCAGAATGCGCCGATACGCAACCAACTCCAGAGCCCCATTGCCTCCGAGTCAGACAGGAGTCAGGTGGGTCGCCGCCGAGCTCTGCTCCCGACACTCTGCCAACCAGCTGCCTCCACTCTGCCTCGCGCCAGCGCTCCATCACCTCGAAACGAGACCTCGTACTCTCCGTGCGCTCGTTGAATCCGTTCCACCGCGCAAGCTTAAAAGCCGGCGACCCAACGACCCGCCTCTCGCCACGATTCCTCGCCACTCGGCCGTCACCTCCTCGCTGTGCATTCACTTCAACCCCCCTCGCACGACCTTTGCTGGCTGGACCCACTTGGCCGCATCTGTAACTCTCTTGTCGCTGTCCTTGGCCCTCGCTACGTTCGTCGTCGCCGCTGCTCGCCGCCTTGTTGTATATCCCTACTTCCGCTTCCGGGTAATTGAGTGAAACGTAGGTTAAGGCCAACAAGCATCAACCCAACTCACTCACCCCACAGACCTCCACCCTACACCGCCACCCAGACGCACCAGCCACCCACTCCCACGCCGCCTCACCGCCTTCAGCACAGCCCCTACGCACTATGAACATGCCGCCTTGCTGCTGCACAGTCTGCGAGAGAGCAAAGGATGCCGCAGAGGCGAAGCGTAACGAGTGCATGCTTGAGTGGGATCGCATTACCCAAACAAGGTAGGTGCCGGTCCTGGCCGACGTCACGTCCAGTTATCATCAGGAATCAGTCCACTCTTCTCGACTCACCTCTTCCCCACTTCCTTGATCATTACATCAACTCACTCACAACAGCTCTCCTCTCCCATCTGGCTCGTCCTCGCTCCCCATTGCACCATACGCCACCGACTTGGCGTCTCTCATGCAAGGTGCGCTCACAATCGACACTGGCGTCTCCCGCCCCTTCCCCTCCACTCGCACGCTGTCGGCTCTGAGCACAACCTCGACCGACACCGCCTACTCCCACATCAGCTACCGGCCGGACAACTCCCTGTCCTACCGGCCGGACGACTCGCTGATCCTCACCGAGGTCCTCACGCTCTCTCCAGACGACACGGACACTGAGGACGACCATCTCCTCCCCATCGACGACGTCCCCTCGCTGGTCGAGACAGGCACCGAGGAGGACCTTGACCTTGACATCTCTGAGTCCGAGTACACCCACGACCGCGGCGACACCGCCCGCCAGGCCGCCAGCTGGTACTCCCTCGACACCACCGACGACGACTGGGAGTGTGTCCACGTCCAGGACGGCCTCCTCCCACCACCACCGTCTCCGGTCCACATCCCCCGCAAGGCCAACACCCTTCCACTCATGTCGCTCCCCACCTCCACTCTGGCCACTCTCGTGCTCCTCGCCCTTGTCACCCCTTCGATATCCGCTGCAGCCGGCACGACCGGCGCCACGGAGCAAACCGTTGTGCGTCCTCCGCCTGCTCAGGTAGCTTGGATACCCTGCAAGCCGTGGCCGGTATGGGCGGTGCTTCTTCTAACCCTTGGCACCGCCCTCTGGTTCGCACGTGGCTTGTGCGTCGGCCAGCACCAGCCCGCACCTGAGCTGGACGTCATCACGCGTGACGACCTCGACCTTCTGTCGGTCGCCCTTCCTCCTGCAGAGTGGGAGGGTGTCGTTCCCCTCGAGCGTACTCGACGGACGAGCGGCTACACCCGCCGCCGCATCAGGGAGCTTGACCGGGCAACCGACTTCCGGCTCGACCGCGGGATTGCCCCTCAGGCTGCCGCCGTGGCCACGGCGTCGGTCGTCCTTCTCGCCTCCGCTGTTACTGCCTCCCCGGTACCCTCTGTGGCTCGCCTCGGGACGCAGCCGCTGCAGTGGTCTGCCTTGGCGCTCGCAGCCCCTGTCATGCTCACGGCCATGGTGCTGGCAATCCGTGCCCCTGCACGGCTGGACTCCACCTCCCGCACTCCCCGCCCACCCCGCCGGCCACCGTCCACCAGTCCCCCATGCTCTGCGGCGTACATCTCGGCGCTCGCCTTTGTGCCCGCCGCCATGGCCCAGCCGACCTTCAACTTCTCCCTGAACCCCGAGAGCGACCGCCGAACGATGCACCCAGGCGCGATCGCCGCGATCGCGCTCGGCATCATGCTGGCCCCTTTTGTCCTCCTCACAGTCGCCGAGGTCTTTGGTCTTCGCACCGGTCTTTCCCTGCACATGGGCATCGTGCGGACCCGTCTGTACCGATACACGTGTATCACTGCTGGGGGGACATTGGGTCTCGCCATCGGCCTTGTGCTGATGCCCTTCTTTGCCGTGTACATGCTCGCCGTGTTCGTCGCTGCCGTCACCGCGAGCTATGGTCGGTGGGCTGGCCTCGACACCGGCGGATGGTGGCAAGGCCAGACTGCCCAGTGGCCGGCACGCATCGTGCAGCCCCAGCCTCTGTCCCCTACCACGTCGCTTCCCGACCTCACACCCGACGTCTCGCCCATCACCCCGACAGAGAAGGACAAGGGTTACATGTCTCCGCAGAGCCTTTCCAATGCCACGCGGCTCCCCATCTACCCGCCTCCGGTGCATGTGCGCTCGCTCGCCGTCATCGTCCTCCTTGCGCTCGCCGTTCCTTGCTCCGCCTCGGCCGACAAAGGCGCACCCAAGTACAAACACACTACAGGCTGGGGCGGCGCTATCGGGCTACTCGTCTTCGCGGTATTTTTCATCTTCTGGTCGGCCATGATCTTCGGGTGCATGTGCCAAATGTCTGGACGCACACATTGGCAGCGCTACCGCCGGATGGAACCGCGGTCCAGCATCGGGGACATCAAAAGCGAGTGGCGCGAAGCTCGCAAAGCGCGGTGGGCCAAGGCCGAGGCAGAGATCGCCCAGCTAAAGGGGGACGAGTTGGAGATGCACCCTCCCCGTGCAGCGTCTGGCACCCCCGGCATCATCAACGCCACTGCCGCCACACTTGCTGGCCTGGCAGTCGCCCAGCCAGCGCGTGCCGCGCCCATCGGCCTGTGGGCAAGAGACGACAAACCAGCGGACCCCGGACTAGGCCGTGGCTGGGCTGACAAGTCGCCCGCCCTGCGCACCTACGAGATGGCCGTGTTTCTGTGTTTCCTCAGCTGGCCCATCGCGCTCATCCTCCTCGCCTTGGTCGACCCCTGCTTGGCCTTGGCCCGACTGCCTCAGGGTGTCCACAAGGCGGCATTCAAGTGCTACGCCGCAACCGTCGACCGCATCGACACCTGGCGGTGGGCTTGGGCGCGCTGGCGAGCGCGCCGCGCGAAAGTACGAGCGGAGGCGCGGGCCGAGGCCACCCGCAAGCACCAGGCAGCTGACAACGACACGGCCAGCACCAAGAGCGGGTGGTCAATAGCGAGCTGGAAGTCGAACGTCCCTCTTCTCAAGCACGCCAAGAGGCCCAGCACCACCTCGTCCGTGTCAACCCTCCCGCCATACCCCGGCACCCCCTCGCGCTCGTCGTCCATTTCCGCTGCGAGCCTCGCAGTAGGACTCGCCCTCGCCCCCACAGCTTCTGCCCAGACCTCCTCCTCTGGGCCATCCAAGGCCAGCTGCATCGCCATTTTCGCTGTGGGTCTCGCCGGCCTGATCGCTGCGATCGGGTACGGTATTCACCTCGCGCTCAGTGGTTCCGACAACGTGCTCACCCCTGAGTATCCCGTAGCGCGCGACCGTGAGGAGTTGAAAAAGCTCGAGGTCCACTGGCGGTGCGCACGGATAGCGCGCTGGGAACACGCAAGGGCACAGTTTGCCGCACTAGAGCGCAAGATCGACGCCCAACTCCGGCGTGAGGCTGAACCAGAGCCTGCGCCAAAGCCCGCCTGCACGAGCCAGCCCACCGCCACGCCCTCCAAGCCGCAGAGCAAGCGCCACTTCTCGACGGCCTCGGCCCCGCTCGTCGCCGCTGTTGCCCTCGCGACGCCAGTGAATGCCGCACCCATCGCCCGCAACCTGGTGACCCACTTCGGTGACCACCCCATCCACATGCAGCTGCGGACGCTGGGCTTCTTCTTCATCGGGCTGTGGTCGCTCGTCCTTATCATCCCCTTCGGACTCTGCGGCCTCGCGATCGTGTACCACCGCCTGTCGGCCTGGCTTGCCGCCCTCGCCTTTGACGCATACGCGCGCACCGTCGACTGGCTCGACGACTACCGCATCGCGAGGAAGCTCAGGTCGCTCGAGCGGCGCCTCGCGGAGGTTACGGCGGACGACACCGCGAGCGTCTCGAGCGCCCGCAGCTGGAAGCCGTGGAAGGTCTCGCGCGCCAACTCAATCCGCAGCATCGCCACAGTGTCCACCCTCCCGCCGTACCCAGGACCACCGCCTGACCTCCCCCTCCGCCCGGACACCGCCGTCCCTGCCTACCCGACTGCCGAGCGGGAGGGGTGCAGCCCCAAGCGGACCAGCGAGGACATCGCGGTGTTCGGCGGGCGCACCGTTGCCCCATGAGCCCCTTGCTCTGGCAGGAGTTAGTTGTGTTACGAACCAAGACACGACAGTTGACGACGAACTCAGTTGTACCCTCCGTATTTTCTTCAAATGTTGTATGGTAGCGTCTGCATTTATGCTCTTACGCATTGCAGGGATATCTTGTGGCCGCAGGGAGACGGGAGAGCGCACTGCGCGAGAGAATCGCGCTCGCGAGAAGGACAGGCGGCTCTTGAGCGAGCCGGCGCAGAGGCAAACAGAACAACCAAGGCCGCTTAGCTCAGCTGGTTAGAGCATTGTACTAATACCCAGTGGATATCAGTAATGCAAAGGTCGGCAGTTCGATCCTGTCAGTGGTCAATCTTCTTTTTCTGCCTCTCTGCAGCATCTGCATTGACGCAGGCAGCTTTGAACGGCAGCTGGGGGCAGAAAACTAGGCTCGAAGCCAACTTTTGCCAGTGTGGTGCAGGTGCTTTGCTCCCGCTCCGCTCATTGCCGGAGATAGCCGATCTCACCAACAGTCCTCAGTTCTAATCAGCCCCCAGCTCCTAATACGCTTTCTAATCAGTCCTCTCGTCTTCCATCGGGCCATCAGGCGGTCTCAGCTGCTCTCAGCAATGCAACCTCGGCCGCAACGGACGGACCCTCCGTCTCCCAACCATGCTGCCTCCTGCGCGCGGTGCGCGGTTGCACGGAGACGGAGAGTCATACGTCCGAGCCTAACACACAGGAACGACCTGGTCCGCGAGTGAATTGCAGCTCCGAGATTCCCGGGTGACAACGGGCGCGGAGTGACGCACTCCGCCGCAAAGAGCGGGCTGTGCGCACAGGATGGCGCTAGATGATACATCTGTGTCTACAGAGCGAGGTCCGACAGCGCGCCCGCGCGCGTCGGCCACGAAACTGGCTACGAAACTACTGCAAGCACTGCGGGAACGCCTGGCGCCCCGACGCGGTGCGGAACAGCGCGAGCTCGGCGGCGCGCCGCCTCCGCAGCCCGGGGAGCTCGGCGCCGTTCGCCGTGATCCACCGGGGCAGCTCGTCGGCCGCGACGGCGCCGGGGTCCTCGCCCCTGTTGAGGCGGGCGATAAGCTGCGACGACGAGATCGCGTCGCACCCCTCGTTGAACGCCCAGCTCGCGAGCGCGGCCCACTGGTTGTCGTTGAGCGGCTGGGCCGAGGCCGGGGACAGGGCCTCGCCGAGGCACCACGTCACGGCGGGCATGTTCGCCTTGAGGAGCATCGACGCCGCGCGCTTGGACAGCGGGAAGGCGAAGGGCACGTCGTGGCACGAGGGGGCGGCGCACGCGTGCCCGTAGCCCACGGTCGGGTGGCCGATGGGGTCGGGGGAGGGCGCGGCGACAAAGCCCTCAAACTCCTTGATGAGGTCCATGCCGAGGGGGTTGAGGTGGGCGCAGGGGGCGGCGAGGGCGGCCAGCGCGTTGGCGAGGAGGAGCAGGGCGAGCATCTGGTCTTGCTGCTGCTCACTGAGAGGAGATGGAGAGAGCGAAGAAACGGTGGGAATGGACGCGCAGCGTCTATCGCGTAGAGTCGCCTGGACTCGTCACGCCGAGGAACGGTAGGTGATGAGGAGGATGGACGAGGCAGGATGGACTGGCATGTTTGCACAAGGTTTGCTCACTCGACCTCGGCTTGGCCGAGCAGTCAGGCGGTGTCAGCGGTGTCAGTGCCAGGGGAGTGGGGCCTTTCTCGCGGTCTGCATCGCTACCACTGCGTGCAGAGTGCAAACGAGGTTTGGCACTAAAGAAGAGTTGCGACACGAGGGGAACGAGGGTCACGCCGGGCGCGAATGCAGAGCAAACAAGGCACGGGCCGCGACTGGCACCTCGTAAGCTCGTCTTGTGCCTCGAGGAACACGGCATACTGCAGCCTTGGCTTCACGGCACGCTTGGGGAAGCCAAAATCCGTTCCTCGTGTTCTGCGGGTCTGCCGTAACAGCAGAAGCGAGCGAACGGACCATTGCCTCAAGCTTTGTGGGTGTTGCCTGCGAGACGGCCTCCTGCCCTTTCACATTCTCGATGTCATCGTCTGCAAGAGTCTGGTATGCGCCAGGGGCCCTCGGCGTACCAGTGAGAGTGGCGGAACCAGCCCCGGGAGATCGGCATGACGAGCATTCCCGCCAGCGGGAGCTTCATTAACTATATCTGCAACTCCTCGCACGTGGGGTACGCCTCCTTCTCGCTGGCCGTGTTGAACAGCGCGATCTCGGCGTCCCGGCGGCGCACGAGCCCCGGGAGCTGCTGCCCGCCCGCATTGACCCACTTGGGCAGCTCCTCGCCCACGACCGTCGCCCCGTCCTCGCCGGCATTGAGGCGGCGGATCAGCGCGCTGTCCCCCGTCGCCCCGCACCCGAGGTTGAACACCCAGCTCGCGAGCGCGGCCCACTGGTTGTCGTTGAGCGTGACGCCCGTGAGCATGTCCCCCAGACACGCGGTGTAGCGGGGCACGTCGTCGTTGAGGAGCTGCGTCGCCGTCTCCTCGGTGAGCGGGAAGCCGTAGGACACCTCGCCGCACCCGGCCGTCTGGCAGAGGTGCCCGTAGCCCACGGTGGGCAGGCCGACCGGGTCCGGCTCGGGGGACGCGACGAAGCCCTCGAACTCCTTGAGGAGGGCGGTGCCCGCCGCGTTGAGGGTCGGGCACGGCTCGGCTGTAGGCGGGTTCGAGGCGCCGTCGCACTTGGGCGCGACGTACTCGGCCTGGCCGGTGGTTTGGATGTACGTGTCGGTCACGTAGCAGCCTGGTGTGAGCGGGGGGAAGGGGGAGGTGTCGGGGCGGGAGGGGGCGTGGTATGTGGCGGAAGGGTTGGGACTCGGAGTGTGTGTGAGGGAGGGAGCGCCACTCACCATCCTGCGTCTTGCCCCAGATGGTGTTGCCGCTGACGCTCTCGCCCTCGGTCTGGCACTCGAGCGTCACCTCCTCGCCCTTGTTGTACGACTTGACGACCGAGTCGGCGGTGCTGGGCCCCGAGCGGCAGTTGACGCCGTCCGCTTTGATGGGGTACGGGCCGGCCGCGAGGGCGGGGAGGGCGAGTGCGAGGAGGACAGCGAGCATGGCTGGGTGAGTTGTGATAGCGGCAAGCCAACTCACTGGCGGGTAGCTGTAGTGTGAGGTTGGGATGAGCTGTGGTCTGGCCTGTCGTGGTCTGGCTCGTGCTCTTATATCCCACTCGGACCGCTGCCTCGAGGTGCTCTGCTCGAAAACGAGGCCGAGTCTTCGCATCCGACAAGCATGACGACGCCGAACGACTAGACTGTCGTTCGGTTTCAGCCACATGCTCTAGCGCAGGGACGCAACCTTGCGCCTGTGGACGAGGGACGAGGCATGTCGGCGCATGTGCGCGGAGCGCACGTTCGGGGTGATGCCTAACTTGGTCAGAGTTGAGTTGCTTGATGACGGTGGTGAGGGCGCGGCGAGGGGCGGCGGGGAAGGTGTTCCGGGAGCAGGGCCAAAGTCTGGGCGGACAGCTGCCGTAGTTGGTGACCGAAACGTTGCAGAGCTTCAACGTCACAGCCACCCCCGCCCCTCCCAAGGATCTAAGCGAGTCTCGGGGAGGAGAGGCAACAGCCTGATCGTCCTCCGCCAGCTGATCAGCGACCCCGGATGTGCCGATGCAGGCGCCTCCTGAGCTCCTGATCTAACTCATCTTGGCGTGCACGTTTGCGAACGTTCCACGAAAGCGGCCCATGGGTTGCGGAGCTCCGAGGGCATGTGACCGGGTGGCGGAGGGATAACGACAACCCTGCGGGGATGCGTGGGCAGCTGGACAGCGGCGGAACCTGACATGCCATGTATGCTCGGGGTATCGGCGACGGCGACGGCAGAGGTGAGAGTGAGCGGGTGGTGGGATCGTCTGTGGTTGGCTATCGCTTGACGTCACTCGGCCGACCATGCGACGCGATCCGTCTCCCACTGCTCCCTCCCATCTCGTCTCCCACCGCGACTCACTCCACGTCCGCATCCACCATGTCTGCACTCTCGACACGAACCCTCGCCCGGCGGCTCGTGGCCGCCCGCCCGGCCCTGCGCGCCCCTGCCCGTGCATTCGGCGCCCTCGCCGCGCGGATATCCCCCCCGCGCCGCGATATCCCTGCCCCGCGCCTCCACCGGTCCTACGCCCAGCCCGCCGGCTCGACCCCCGACGCCAACGCCGACAAGACCGCCGAGCTGCGCGACGCCATCGTCGCCGAGCTCGACGCCCTCGCCTCCAAGCTCACCGCCCTCGCCCCCGAACACGCCGCCACCCCCGGCTGGCTCCTCCCCCTCACGCGCGCCGAGACGGACTTTGTCAACATGGGCCAGGTGCCCTGCCCCGAGGGGTGCGAGGTGCTCGCCCTCCTCGACCTGAGCACGGGGCCGAAGGGCATCGAGCACCCCGGCGTCGGGCCCGACGGCACGGGCGTGCACGTGCCCCTCCTGGCCATGGTCGGGAGCACCGAACCCGCCGTGCCGTGCTACCCCGTCGGCAACCTGTTCCGGGGGGCGGCGCCGGGCGTCACGGACAAGATCCGGGGGGCCGTCGACGCGCAGCGCAAGGCCGGGGCGGAGACGATTGCGCAGGGCCTGCAGGACGCCGGGCGCGATACGGGGGCGAGCCTGATCGCGCTCCTCGTGCCGCCGGACGGGAAGCGCGATCTCGGGCTGCCGCTAGCGCTCGCGCTGTTCCGCCTCGCCATGGCCGAGGGCAACGGGTACACGGGCTGATCTACTATCTTGTACGAGGAAAGCAGCTGTGATCTATGCATGCCGCCCGATGTCTACTTGTCTACCCACGATACTACTTGGGCTCCCCGATACGCTGCAGCGCGTCGACCACCATGTCCCAGAAGCGGGGCACGTCGATGCCCGTCGCCGCAAACGTCCGGCACGTGGGCGGCGCGGGCAGGCGCCGGTCCACGACGGTCATGCCCGTCGTCAGCCGGCCCTGCGTCTCGACGTCGATCGGCGCACGCAGCACCTGCAGCACCGCGCGGTCGATCACATAAGCGAGCGCCACGGGATCGTGCACGGGCGGCGCGTCAAACCCCTGCGTCCGCTTATACGTCTCGGCGAAGAACGCGAGCGCCTCGCACACAAACCTGGCCGGCGCCGTGCCCACCTCCCCGATCCGCCTGACGACTTGCGGTGTGGCGAGCGCCTGGTGCGTCACGTCCAGCCCGACCATCGTGACCTGCCACCCGGCGCCGAAGACGATCTGCGCCGCCTCGGGGTCGACCACGATGTTGAACTCGGCCGCCGCGCTCCAGTTGCCCACGCCCACCGCGCCGCCCATCACCACGACCTCCTTGACGTTCCGCGCGATCTCGGGCGCCGTGCGCACCGCCAACGCGAGGTTGGTGAGCGGGCCCGTCGCGACGAGCGTCACCCCCGGGTGCGCGTTCACCGTCTGGATGATCACGTCCACCGCGTGCCGGGGGTCGAGGGGCTGCGCGGGAGGCGGGAGGGCGGGCCCGTCGAGCCCCGTCTCGCCGTGCACACCGTCCGCGACGATGACGGGGCGCACGAGGGGCGCCGCCGCGCCCGCCGCGATGGGCGCCGTGATGCCCCCCACCGCGGCGACGGACTGCGCGTTCCGCGTCACCTTGGAGAGCGTCTGGTTGCCCCCCACCGTCGTGATCGCCAGGAGGTCGATGGACGGCGAGCCCCACGCCAGGAGCATGGCGACGGCGTCGTCGTGCCCCGGGTCGCAGTCGAGGATGATGGGGATGCGCGGGGCCATCTGCCGTGAGCGTGGCGCACCGGCCGCTTACCTTGGTCTCTGCTGGTGTGTGGAGTGTGTGTTGGAGGACGTGTCTGTCGACTTTGTTGTTGGCGTCGGCGAGTGCCGAGGGTGGTGGGGAGACAACGCAGCCCGGGCCGATCGCCGACGCGGAACCAAACGACCTCCACTTTGTCCCTCCGCTCGCGATCATGGATGTCTTGCTCGACATCATGTATCATGACTGCAGCACGAGCGTTTGCCGCTCTTTGGGCCCTCGGCCGCATGCCCGTACGTCGATCGCAGCCCGGGGGTAGGATAGTCGGGGGTTAGTTGGTGCCCGTCATCTCCCCCTGCCACCCACTCTGCCACAATGATACACAATTACACATAACACTACAATCTAGTCCAGCCTACAGCCACTCGCGCATAGCGCCCCCAACAACGGGCACGCCACCAGCGGCCCAGCGCACCCACCCCTCCTCCCTCTCCGTACCGCTCTGCTTGCCGGCGGCGCGCAGGCGCCAGGCGGGCACGTATCTCGCGCCGGGGACATAGTCCCACAGGCTCGGCGCGGGCGCCAGGTCCCACAGCAGCTCGAGCTCGACGCGGCGGCGGCTGAGCGGCAGGTCTGCCCCGCTCGACAGGGCCGCGGTAAAGGTCAGAGCGTATTTTTGGTTCGCGGTCGTCTCTTTGTCCTTGCCCTTGAAGGTCGCGGCACGCCGGCGCGGCTCGTACGGCGGGACGTAGTCGTCACCCTCGGCGAGCGTGAGCGCGAGGCTGCTGCCCGCGGCAGTGGACGGTGCGGCCGTAGTCGAGGGAGCGTCGACGTCGTTGAGCTGCGCGTCAGCCGTGCTGCGGGATCGGCCGATCGGCGGTCCGTGCGCCTCCCTGCTTCCGACACCCCGGGGCCTCTGGGGTGGACTCACCTCGATCTCGCCGTCCGTGTCGTCGGCGCCGGTGGGCAGCCACGGCTTGTCGACTCTCTGCTTGTGCGTCCTGTCGCGCTGGCGGGGCAGCGGTGTCGTCGGCGCAGACGGCGACTCGAGCGGCGTGCGGTAGTTGCTGCCGGCCGAGGACGCGACGCTGGCCGCAGGGCGCTCCGAGAAAGCGGGGGAGGCGGCGCGGTCCGGCGACTCCATGAGATGCGACTTGTGCTTGAGGGGAGATGAGGAGAAAGAGGACGACGCAGGTTTATCGTTGTCCTTTGACTTGGTCGAGTCCTCGGTGGCTTGCGCTCGGGCGTCGATGGCGGCGGGGCCGTGCGGGGCGTCGAGGGTGTGCGCAGAAGCAGGGGTACCCTTTGTGCTGCCGGCAGAAGCACTGGATCGGCGCGTGCTGCTCGCGGAGATCACAGAAGGCGAGGATGCCTGTGCGGTGGCGGAAGCGCGCGTGGGAACCGCCGCGTCGGGAGTGCTCTTGGCGGACCTGGCGGATGTGGTCGACTTGGCCGACTTGACGCTGCTTCTGCTGCTGCGCGGCCGCTCGGCGAGCATCCCGCTCAGTCTATCGCTGGCGCTCTGGCTGCGGGGCATCGAGAGACCGCCGGCCGCGCTGGATACCGCCGCGGTCGCGGTGGCGCGGCTGGGCGCAAACCCTACGCGCTGGGTCACGGGCTGGGAGACAGTGGCCTGGGCGAGCGAGGGCGCAGCGGGCGACGAGAGGCGGGGCATGCTCAGCGAGCTGGGCATGCCTCTCTTCGAGAAGCTCGCTTGGAGGGGGGACGCGGGCTCGGCGCTCGCCTGCACGTGGCTGACGGCCGGCGCAGCGGGGGCCGGCGCGAACATGGGCGAGCTGGACGGCGTGCCCTCCAGCGTGCTGACGCCCGAGTCGTGGGAACGCGGCGGGGTGGGCGGCATGTTTTGGCGGCCAAAGTACGCAAGGTAGGGCGACGGGGTGGTGGTGGTCTTGGGCTTGGAGGGCGACTCTGAGAGCTGGGCCAGGATGCCTGCCGCGCCGGGGGGCGAGGACGACGACGTTGTGGACACGGAGCTGGCGTCAGCGCTGAATCTCCATTCTTCCATTTTTCTCCCCGTCACGCCAACGTGCCAGGCACAGGAGACGGGCGACTCACTCGGATCCTCTCCTGCGTCGGGGGCCGGGGATCATCTGCGGGTCTGAGCGCAGCGCCGAGCTCAGCAGGGAAAAGTAGCCTCTCTCGCCCGATCTGGGCGCCGGCGAGGCTGTGGGCGAGCTGGCGAGGTTGAGGTTGAGCCCGACAGCCGAGGGTCTGTGGAGGAGGCCGGGGCGGTCTGGTGTGGGGTCGGGCATGCCACGCTGCGCGTGGATTACGGGGATAGTATAGAATAGAGATGAGGAGGTGGGATGGGTGTTGTTGACCGGGGCTGGGTGTTGAGTTGTTGATCGCGTCCGACGCCGCGCCTCCCGGCTCCCGACTGAGGCGTCCCGGAGGTTCGCGGTGCGCCTTGGCTGTGTTTCCCCGTGCCCATGCCACGCTCAAGGCACCCCGCGTATGTTTACGTCACTTGCGCCTGAATGCATGGCCCGCTTCCCACGCCTTTCACATCTAAAACTGACACAGTGAGATGCTCACGTGATGTTTGGAGATGGCAGTCACAGGGCCAAGATGGCAGCGGCAGGGTCGCCGTTATCGCTCTCTTGGGATGTGTTTATCGTGTTCACGTGACCATCCATCAGCGCAAGTGACAAGCATGACGAGTACAAGTGGGCTATTGTGGTGCCAACGACAGCTGACACCGGTCGCTGGAGGAGGTACCGTTCTCACGGGCGCAGCTATATAGTCCCCCATCTGTGCCCCCTGCCCACGTACGCCAACTTACAATGTCGGCCCTCCCAACGCACTGCGACACGCTTCTCGCCGCCAAGACGGCGAGCGGCAAGAGCTTCGAGAAGCTCGCCCAAGAGGTCGGCAAGCCCGAGGTGTGGCTCGCCGCCCTCTTCTTCGGCAACGCCGTCACGGATCCCGAGACGGCGGCGCGCATCGCCCAGGCCATCGGGTGTGACGACGAGGGCGCGATCCAGGCCATGGCGGGGCGCGGGGCGGGCAACGTCGGCGTGCCCGGCGGGATTACAAGGGGGAGGGGGTGGGAGTGGCCGCCGCGCGATCCCGTGCTCTACCGCTTCGCGGAGGCGGTCATGGTGTACGGCGAGGCGTGGAAGGCCATTATCCACGAGAAGTGTACGTTGGGGTGAGGGCGAGCTGATGGCAGTCGGCGACGGCATCATGAGTGCCATCACGTTCCGCTCTGATCTCAAGCGCGTCCCCGACCCGAATGGGGATCGCGTCGTGATCACTCTGGACGGCAAGGTGGGTCTCTACATGGGCGGGCTGACCCCAGTTCCTCAAGTACTCCGACACGGACGACTGGTAGCGCGAGGAGCGGGATGTACGAAGAGTAGGGTTGAATTGCTGGCTGCGTTGCCCCATATCTAATGGCCAAAAGGATTGATCAATATCGGATTCTAATGGCCGGGTCTCATTTCTCAACATGAGCTAATAGCGGATTAGCCTGAAGGATTCATCAATGTCAGTTTCTAAGGGACCTACAATGAAGCCATCAGCACGGCCGCCAGCTCCGGCAGCAAAGTGGATCCAATGTCGCCATTGGTCCATTGCGCTTGAATGCTGAAGGGCCGGGTTCGATTCACAGACATAGCCCCAAAAAGTTTGACTTAGCGGGGTCAAATGGTTCCTGGATAAAAATCGATCCTGCAGCCCAGGTCAGCCCCTCGATGGGCCTGGACCCTGACACTGTTCCCTGAACTGGTCGGGTAAAAAATTGGGGAGGGTACCTGAGTCCGTGGATTCCCTGATAATCCACCGCCGACAGGGGTTTCCGACCAGTCCCTGCATCCAGTTTACTTGTCATAGCATCACGCGGAAACCATCCCCCTGGCCAAATAATACCGCGGCCAGCTCGGCCAGGTCAACGTTTTGTATTTGCTTGTGCTATTAACCATCCATCACTACTAGATAATTATATTACCACGCCTGCTTCCAGTTGGAGTCGTACTCCTTGTCGCCAGATGGGTGCGTCGAGCCGTCGTTGTCGCGTCCCGAGCGGATGCCAGCCTGCGTTTGCACCGGCGCGAGGGGTGCTCCAGCCCCGGCGGCCCCTTGGTTCCCGTGGGGGTGGGCAGCCTCGAGAGCCTGGTGGATCTGCGTCGCAAGGATCTCGACATCGGCCTTGGCGCTGAGCCACGAGTCAAACTCGAACCTCAGCGTCGCCGCGTCCCTAGGGTCGTCTGTAGCGACGGGGATGAGGATGTACGCGGGCGTCGACGCCGTGTCGATGACGTGGTGCTTGGCGTCCAAGACGGCGAGGGGCACGCGGATGCCAGCGAGCGGCTTGCCGTCCACGGTGCCCGGGAACTCGGTGACGGGCTTGGCGACGGGCGCCGCGTGGTCGTGGTGAAAGAGGTGCGCGATCTTGCCCGCAAAAGTGGACGTGTCGTGCTCCGGCTGCTCGGGGTTGGCGGTGTGCTCGGCCGGCGGGTTGTCGAGGAGGGGGTTGGGGGGGCTGTTGAGCGGCGTGATGACCAGCGCGTTGGAGGCCGTGTCGACGCCGACAGCCGCGCGCCAGTACACCTTGCGGGTGATGATGCCGACGTCGGCGCGGTCCGTCGCCGACGCGTCGACGGTCAGCGCCATCATCGCGGAATGGCGCGGGCCGTCCGAGCCCAGAGTGATCTGCGCGAGGCAGGGCACGGCGTGCTTGGGGGGCGGGAGGGGGGTGGCGGTGAACTCCATGGTGAGATGCTGAGGCCTCGGTATCCCGCATCCTCTTTCTTATAGCGTGCGTGTGGAGTGAGATGTTGGACTGGTGAAATGTTCGGTCGACGTGCGCGGAGTAGGACGGGCGGAGTGACGTCATGCCCGCGTCTCGGCCTCGAGCGCCGGCGGCAAGTTGGTCCGCCAGAGAACAATGAGGCGCCGGTCGTCCATTGCACTGGCTGTAGCTGCAGGGAATGGGGTGTACGAAAAGCAGCGACGAGCCAGATATAGCCCCCTTTCTTGTGCTGAATGCAGTGTGTTGTTGTCGCGAGTCTTTGTGCCGTTGATCAGCAGCGGCGTCACGGCATCCCACTCCCAATCTAACGACCCTTGCGATGCTGCCATACGGCATGCCATAACGCCATGTACATGGCGGGAGGCTGTTGGAGCACAAGCGGGGAATAGCCTCGGCGTTCGTAAGATGCACGAGGTGTGCGGACTTGTGTACTTGTGTGCTAGCTCCCATGCTAGCTGATCTAGCTAGTCTCCATTCCTCTGAGTCGACATCTCGAGTCGTCACGATGCAGCCATGCTTGACGATGGTCGTCGATGTGCTCAGCCCAGACATGGGCCGTGATCGTCGTGCACACTCGAGATCGGCGCTGCAGATCAACGATCAGCGGATCAGCGGATCAACCAGCGGGTACCGCGAACGTTGGCGGGGAAGTCGGGGCGTCGGGGATCCAGCTTTCCCACGGCGCAACCCGACACGGCTCCCAGGCGCCAGCGATGGTTGCGCGCCTTGGGCCTGAGTCAGAGCACTCGGTGGTAGGCCCGCGAGTCCCGCCTAGGCTGACTCGATCACGTGCTGTGAGATTCGAAACGGGTGGTTAGGATTGCCTTTGTTTAAGAATACAAGTCGAGTCAGTTCCGCACTAGATTCGATAATCCCACCAAAAGCCAGGGGTGACCGTGGGAAGAGGCAAGAGGGGCGGGCGAATCCAAGGCGGGGCCCGGAAGCTGGGCGGGCATTGCGGGCAAGATCGAGATTCTACTACTGGCGGGAAGAGCCGGGCCGAAGCCGACAACTGACACCGCTGATCCTAGTCCTCCCAGTCCACCCAGGGTGAGAGGGCCATTTACGGCTAACCAACTGTGTCCGACTCGACTTTAACTGCTGCCACTTTACTCTATACTCTAGACTCTCCTCTCCGCTCAACCCCCCTTCGAGCATCTCTTACTCTCGCACTCATCTCTCACCTCTCGTCTTGCACAGCAGACCCACACTCTCGCTACAACACAAAGTAGCCCCCCTCTGAACCACTCTCGCCGCCAGCTCTCTTTTCTCCACCCAGCCCACTCCACCCACCTCCCATCGTCAACATGCCGATGCTGTGAGTGGCGCCCAGGCAGCTCCATCGCGACCTGGAGCCAGCTGACACGCAGCGAGGACCCCTCCAAGCGCTATGCGCCCTTCCAGCCGGAGCCCTACCCGAACCGCACCTGGCCGGACAAGAAGACCAAGAAGCCGCCCATCTGGCTCTCGACCGATCTGCGCGATGGCAACCAGTCGCTCGCGAACCGTACGACTTTCTTCTGGCGCCCGCTAACCCCGCAGCCATGACCAACAGACAGAAGATGAGGTTCTTCCGCCACCTCGTCCAGATCGGCTTCAAGGAGATCGAGGTCGCGTACCCTGCCGCGTCCGAGTCCGACTTCCAGTTCTGCCGCGAGCTGGTGAACGGCAACGAGGTGCCCGACGACGTGTGGATCCAGGTGAGTTAGCAGCAACATCCCGGCTGACGTCAGGTCCTGACCCCCGCGCGCGCCGACCTGATCACTCGCACGTTCGAGGCCGTGGGCGGCCTCAAGAATGTCATCATCCACATGTACAACGCGACGTCGTGTGTGTTCCGCGAGGTCGTGTTCAACAACGACCGCGAGGAGACGATCCAGCTCGCCACCGAGCACACTGCGCTCGTGCGCAAGCTCGCCGAGCAGTACGCCAAGAGCCACGGCACAAACTTCCGCTACGAGTACTCGCCCGAGACGTTCTCGCAGACGGAGACGTGGTACGCCGCCGAGGTGTGCGAGGCCGTCAAGAAGACGTGGCTCGCGGGCACGGGGTCCGTGTTCGCCGACGGGCGCAAGGAGGAGCGTATCATCTTCAATCTCCCCGCCACCGTCGAGGTGGCGACCCCCAACGTCTTTGCCGACCAGGTCGAGATGTTCATCAACTCCATCACCCAGCGCGAGAAGTGCATCATCTCGCTGCACACGCACAACGACCGCGGCTGCGCCGTGGCCGCCGCCGAGCTCGGTGTCCTCGCTGGCGCCGACCGTGTTGAGGGCACTGTCCTCGGAAACGGCGAGCGTACCGGCAACGTCGACCTCGTCACCCTCGGCCTCAACCTCTACTCGCAGGGGTACCACCCAGGCCTCGACTTCTCCGACATGTACTCTGTCATCGAGACGGTCCAGGAGTGCACCGGCCTGCCAGTACACCCCCGGCATCCGTATGCCGGCGAGCTCGTGTTCACGGCCTTCTCGGGCTCGCACCAGGACGCGATCAAAAAGGGTCTCGAGGCCCAGACTCGCCGCGAGAAGGAGGGGAATATGATCTGGGACGTGCCTTACCTCCCCATCGACCCCGCCGACGTCGGGTGCACGTACGAGGCCGTCATCCGCGTCAACTCGCAGTCGGGCAAGGGCGGCATCGCCTACATTGTCAAGACGGCGCTTGGCCTCGACGTGCCCCGCCGCATGCAGATCTCGTTCTACTCGGTCATCCAGGCCAAGAGCGAGGAGCTCGGCACCGAGCTCTCCGTCAAGAACATCACCGACGCCTTCCGCGAGGCCTACCGCTTCGGCACGGGCCACGAGGGCCGCCTCGTCCTCAAGGCGTTTAGCATGGAGAACCAGCGCGCCTCGCGCTCGTCCTCTGTGCGCGGCTCGCGCGACCAGTCGCCCGCCCGCGGCGCCCTCGACATGACCTCGTCCATCACCTCGCTCGACGGCAGCATCGACGACCTCCCCTCCGTCCCCCGCAAGATCAGCGCGACGGTCGTCGTCGACGGCGAGACCCGCAAGATCACGGGTGACGGCAACGGCCCCCTCTCGTCGTTCCTCGACGCCCTCAACGCCGACCTCGGCATCACCCTCTCCGTCCGCGAGTACTCTGAGCACGCCGTCGGCGTCGGCTCGGACGTCAAGGCCGCGACGTACATCGAGGTCATCCCCCCTTCGGCCGACCCCAAGGACCGCACCAAGGGCGGGTTCTGGGGTGTCGGTGTCGACGCCGACATTACTGCCTCGGGCCTCAAGGCCGTCATCTCGGCCGCCAACGGGTGGCTCGGCTCGCAGAAGCTCAACCTCAACGGCGACGCGTAAAGCAGTGTCTCTCACAAAAAAACAACAGCCAGCGCACCGCGCCTGTCTCATGTAGCGTAGGGGGGGGATCTAGTCGAAAAGCATGTGGAAACTGCAGATGCAATCATGTCTGGGTAGAGGGAGTTGAAGGACGGAGGGGCCGAAGGACCCGGAGGAGTGGTATGTACATGAGCGGCATCAAAAGTCGGCGTGATGATGGCATGTGGGTCTGTCCCTCTTTGGGGCCTGGTGGCTTGTTCGGTCTTGCGTGGTTGCTCGAAATGACGCTCCCTCTCCAACTCTTTCCACTCTTTCATTCCACACTCTCTCTCCCTCCATCTCGTCTCCATCGACCAAACGTCGGCACGGCATTCCCCCATCATGTGGCGTAACGCCATCACCACCATCACGACGTGCTTCCTGCTCGGTGCGTACCGTGGCCCACGTTGCGGTGGGCGTGCTGCGGAGCGGTCGAAGCGCAGGCGAGGCTGGGGCCGTCGGGCTCGGGCTCGGGCTCGGTCCAGTCCACGCCGTACCGAGGCGCCCCAGCGCCCCAGCGCGCTGCTAGCTGTGGAGGCTCCGTGTCGCTGCCCCCGTCCTCGCGATCTGCATTCATGCCGGCTCACTTCGCTCACCGTTCGCGGCTGACTCCAGGCACCACGTTCACGCACTGGATCGCAGACCACAACGTCCTGTGGCGCAGCCCGCTCACGCCCGCCGCGCTCGAGCAGAGCATCCGCTACTACGCGCTCGTGGGGAGCGGTGCGCCCGCCCTCGGATGGGTGTACCTCTGCGTGGGGATCGCGTCGTCGCTTGCCGCCCTCACCAAGCTCGTGACGGGGTGGCGGGGGCAGAGCGGCGAGGTGCTGTTTGACGGGGCCAGCTTGCGTGAGTGCTTCTCCGCAGGCGAAGGCGAAGACGGGAGGCGCAGAAGCGGCCGCACCGCTTGCTTACTGCCGGAGATGGAAGAGATCCATGCGAGATCCACCGCCGATCCGCCCGTGCTGACCCCAGTCCTTATCACCAGCGTCGCGTACAACCAGGCTACCGAGGTGTTCCCCAGTACGTCGGAGCGTAGAGCGAGCGCTCACCCCAGCCCTCGCTGCCATTCCGTCGCCGCTGCCGGCCAACCTGACCGAGCACGAGATGTTCGGGCCGCTGGCCACCGCCGTCCGCGACCTCGCCAACGACAACATTATCACGGCCGTCATGCTCACCGGCGTCATGTTCTTACAGGTGAGCATTTGCGTCTGCAGCGCTAACGCCAGGCGGGGCGCTACTACGCCTCCCGATCCGGGGAAGGGGACGGGCCCGAGATGATGCCCGACTCTGCGGCAACGTCAGCCGCGTCCTCGGCCGTGCCGTCGCCCGCGACGACGCCAAAGCCGCTCTCGGAGCGGCACGCGACGCCCTTCCGCGAGCTGACCGAGGCCGAGGCGATGGAGATTGCCGCCCTCGAGGACCGCAAGGGCAAGCACGCGCACGCGCGCCGCGCCGCGCCTCGGCGCAAATGAGCCCGCGACTAGTACCCGTAGGACAGGCCGATCAACCGGCGTAGGCATATAGGCGGTTAGGACGCGGTCAACCCGCATATACCTATAGCATAGACTAGCTCTAAGCGATGCGATGCATAATTCCACTACTGTTGCGCGGGTTAGAGGGCGAGGACGCCCTTGGTGCTCGGGACGTCGTCGGAGCCGGTCTGGGTGATGGCCATGCGGATGGCGAGGGCGAGGGCCTTGAACGACGCCTCGGCGATGTGGTGGTTGTTGACGCCGCGGATGCAGTCGACGTGCAGCGTCACGCCGGCGGCCTGCGCAAACGACTCGAAGACGTGCGAGATCATCTCGGTAGACACTGGGGTTAGCCGCGCGCACAGGGGGTGGGCACATGCCGTCCCACCGCTCGGCTAGCACTCACGGTCTCCGATCTTCTCGCGGGTGAACGGCAGGTCGCCGCAGAAGTACGGCCGCGACGAAATGTCAATCACGGCGCGCGACAGGGCCTGGGGTTAGTCTCCTCTGTCTGTGTTTGTGGGTCCCCCTCCACCTTGCCCCCTCCCCCTCGCTCCTCCCCACCCGAACCCTCCTCGCCCCCCCCTCCTCCCCGTCCCCCCCCCCCCAACCCCTTCCCACGTCCCACGCACCTCGTCGAGCGGGGCGTACGCGTGCCCGTACCGCTTGATGCCCTTGCGCTCGCCCAGCGCCTTCTTAAACGCCTCGCCGAGGGCGAGCGAGCAGTCCTCGGCGGTGTGGTGGTCGTCGATCCACAGGTCGCCCTTGCACGCAATCTCGAGCGACATGCCGCCGTGCTTGGCGAGGGCCGTGAGCATCTGGCGTGAGCACAAAGAACGCCCTCGCCACCCACGTGATCCAAGAACCCGATGCCGGTCGACACGTTGATCTTCTGCGGCGCAAACCCGGGCCCCGAGTCGAGGGTGAGCGTGCAGGTGATCTGGGTCTCGCTCGTCTTGCGCTCGACGGTGGCGGTGCGGGCGGACATGGTGGTGGTGGAGAGAGAAGTTGGACGAGTGGCCGGGTCGATATTTGAGGTCTTGGCCAAGAACATTCGACTCGGTCCCAGAGCCGGAGGGCCGGTGGGCCCAGTGCGGAGCGGACTGGCGGGGAGGTTACGTAACCACACGCGACGAGCCCTGGCTCGCCACCCAGTGGTGCTCCAATGTCGCCTGGACGCGTCTGCAACTACTTCTTTCTCACCTTGCCCCGCTCGTGCTTGCATTCTCTTGGACATAGCCCTCGGGGTGAGTCACCACGCATACAAACACTGACGCCAGCCGCACGCCATGTCCCTCTCCAACGGCTGGGACTTTGGGTGGCCCGAGCCACCCAACAAGAAAAGCAGGGCCGACGACGACCCCTTCGCATTCTCCGTCCCCCCTGCGCAGCCGTACCAGGCCTCCAACGCCCCGTCCATGCCCGCGTACAACACCCTCCCGCCCATGGACAGCTCGAGCTTCCTCAGCCCCAGCCAGTCCACCTTTGACTACGGGCAGAGCTCGTTCTCGCAGCAGCCCAACATGCCCAGCTCCAGCCTCGCGCCGATCCCCAGCCAGCCCGGCGCCGGCGCCCGACTCCCGCCCTTGAACATGCCGTCGCAGCACTCGCCGATCTTCGCCAACCAGGGTACCTCGGGTTCGCAGATGTCGAGCCAGCCCCCGGCCCAACCATGGCAGCAGAGCTTTGCGTCCCAGCCGAGCTTCCCGGCGGAACCACGGCAGCAGAGCTACCAGCCGAGCTACCAGTCGCCGTCGTCGCAGTCTCTCCCCCAGCAGAGCTATCAAGCGCCCCCGCGGCAGCAGAGCTACCAGCCCGCCCCGAAGCCCGAGCCGAAGCCCGCCCCGAAGCCGCAAGCGAGCTATCCACAGCAGTCCTACCCGCCCTCGCCGCGCTACCAGGCACCCCAGCAGGCGTACCAGGCCCCCGCGCAGCAGCAGGCGCGGTCCCAGCCACAGCCGCAGTTCCAGCAGCCCAAGCCGCAGCTCCCTCCGCTGGCCCAGACCCAGCCGGCGTACCGCAAGCCGCTGTCGCAGCACCAGTCGTTCGACACGCAGATGTTCCAGAGCCTGCAGAGCAGCCAGTTCTCCCAGTCCCAGCCCCAGTCGCAGGGGAGCTACTCCCCGCAGAGCACGCAGGTGCAGTGGTCGACGCCGTCGCCGTCGAGCGTGTCGCAGCAGCTGCCGCGGAACTCGCTATCCCAGGTCCAGCAGCCGTCGCCCCAGCTGCAGACGCGGCCGTCGCCCCAGCTCCAAACGGGCATGTCGCCGCAGCTGCAACAGCGGCCATCACCGCAGCTGCAGCACCGGCCCTCGACTGAACTCCAGCAGCGCCCCTCCCCGCAGATGCAGCAGCGCCCGTCACCCCAAGTGGCGCAGCTCACGTCCCCGCAGGTGCAACATCGACCCTCGCCACAGCTCCAGCAGCGGCCGTCGCCTCAGGTGCAGCACCAACCGTCGCCGCAGCAGTTCGCCTCCCCGCAGCACCAGTTTGCCTCGCCGCAGATGGCGGTCCGGTCGGTCTCGCAGGCGTTCCCGCCCCAGCAAGCGGCCCAGCCCCTCGCTTCACAGGCGCCGCAGACGTCGCAGAGCTACCAGCCTCAACAGCAGCCTCAACAGGCGTTCGACTTCCAGCAGTATCTGCCGCCACCACCACCACAGCAGCAGCAGCAGCAGCAGCAGCAGCAAACGTACCAGCAATCCGCGGGGCTGAAGTTCGACCTGGCCTCATGGGAGCAGTCGTTACAGCAGTCGCAACAGGCTCCCCTGCCGATGCCCAAGCCGACACCACCACCTTCTCAGCAGCAGCAGCAGCAGCCGCCTGTTCCGCCTCCGCAACAGCCGCCACGGCCACCCGCAGGCCAGCAGCAGTACGGTGGCTACAACGGCCTTGGCGGGCGAGAACAGTACGGGATGGCGACACCTTCCTCGGTGACGTTGCAGGGTGAGGGGATCAAGATCGCTGCGCCCTCGCCCACTGTGGCGATCCCACCTTCCCTCCTCACTCTACCCCATCAAACTTCCACTCCCACTCCATCTCATCCTTCATCTTCATCACTCCCCACTCCATCACACAGACCATCACAACCACAGCATCACCCTTCCCCAATGCCCAAGTCGTCATCAACGAAGGGCACTCCCCGCCCTTCCTCGACGCCATCATCCGTCCCCGCGAAGCGTAAATCTCAGTCCGCACAGGGAGCGACGCGTCCACCTCAACCATCACCGAAACCTTCCCCGCTCCCAATCCCCTCCGCGACACCGGCGAGGAAAGCCATGGCATCGCACGTGCCGACCCCGTCACCCGCTCCCGCGCCGCTCCCCGACGCCATTCCCGCCGCGCCGTTGCTCTTCCACGCGGCGTCCAGCGCGCACCACAACGCGACATACCACCTGCACCAGGTGTTCGTGCCGCAGGACGTTCGCGACGGGAAGTATGGTGGCATGAAGCGCGCCACGGCGTCGGGGAAGGTGCTCTTTACCCACGACGCTGACGCGCTGAACACGGCACTGCGCCTCCTCGTCATGGCGCTCGACCTTCTCCGCACGGGGTTCTACATGCCCGACCTGTCTGACTCGGAGCGCGCCGCCTTCGGCCTCGAGTTCGCGACCGTCGCCGCCAAGGTCCTCGCGACGCAGGGTCCCGTCAAGAACCTGCTGTCGAAGGACGAGCTCGAGCGCATGCTCGTCGTCATCGACTACAGGCGCCTTGCCTCTGATGTGGAAGACGTCATGACTAAGACGGTGAGTGGATGAGGGATTGGCTGAGCGATGTGGCTGACCTCTGCTCGCGGCCGCCGCGCGCAGCCCCCACCTCAAGCACTACCGCCAGGGCGTAGAGCTCGTCAGCGCTCGCATCGCATTCATGAAGGACAAGGCCAACCACGCGAAGCGGATCATCAAGCAGGCACTGGCCGCGACGCCAAGGTACGGCCAACCATGCTCGTCGTAACCTGACACTCAGAGAGGACGTCGCGCACCGCTACAACCTCAATCTTGTCCACATGAACCACCTCATCAAGGCCAGCAACGTCGAGTTATTGCCGGTCGTCAAGGAGTTCGAAGTGAGGCGAAGCTAACTCTGAGCTAACCGCAGGCGGACGCACGCGCGCAAGGACATCACGATGTCGTGCTCCTCGCGCACATCATCCGTATCCGTGCGCACTTCTCCCTGCGGCGCTGGGACAACCTCCTCGCCACTCTGGAAGAGAGCGAGGCTCTCTTCGGCACAAACGACGTCTTCTCCACGGGCGAGCCGACGACGTCGCCGTTCCGCCTCGCCCTGCTCATGCACTACCTCAACATGCGGGCGTTATATCACGGCCGCGCAGGTGACGACGCAGGCGCCAAGTTGCAGCTCATCCGGCTGTACCCTCTGATGGACGCCGCCATTGATAAGGGCACGCTCACCGACCTGCGGAACTCTGGCGGGATGGTGACTGTGAGCTTACGAGCAACTGGTGGAAGCTGACAGCAGATTCCCTTACGCACACCCAACGGCGCGGTGCAGCAGCTCCTGGTCCAGTCAACCCCTATCAACGTGCTGTGGGCCTTAACCTACCTCTCCTCGGTCGTCGCGCGCCGCGACTTGCTCGGTTCCACTGGACAGTGCCGAACACTGAACCACACGCGCGCGATGCGCCAGTTCGAGAGCACCACGCGCACAGACGACCTGTGGGACTCTGGATGTAGGCTCCCGAGAGTTTAACAAGCTGACATCAGTCACGGTTAGACACGGTGTCGCAGACGCACTCGAGCTGCGACACAAGGTGAACAAGATCCGTGCGGAGATGTTGATGGAGGAGGCTCTGGCCCTTCTGTGCCGGAGTTCTTTCAAGGAGGTCAAGACGGTGAGTCACCCCGTGTGTCCCTTCTGACCCCAGCTCCTGGACAAGACTGTCAACATACTGCAGGACAACAAGCTATTCCTCACCCACGCGCACCAACTGGCGCTCCTCAACGGTCACCTCATGCACTCCATCGGCCTTCCCGACCAGGCGGTGCGCTACTACAAAGCGGCACAGGGTCTACTCGTCCCGGGGTCGGAGATGCGCCTCATCGTCGACATCAACCTCATGGCTGCTGAAGGTGGCTTCTCCAATCTCCACACCAACATCGATCGTGCAACGCAGGTCAACATCATGGCGGACCAGTGCAGGGCAGGCACGAACGGCGCTCTCAACGCCATCGGCTTCTTCCTGCTCAGCCTGACTGACCATGAGAGGGTGTCCTCCAAGTACGTCGCTGCCCAGACACCACTAACGCCAGGCGCAAGCTCACCTTTGCGTACGAGGTCTGCCGGAGGGGCAAGTTGAATGTGCTCTACTCGCTCATATTCGCCTTCACCACCGCGCAGCACTTGTTCGGCGACCGCGATAGGCAACTCAAGCAGCTCGAGTCAGGCCGAGACGTCGCGCGGCTTCTAGGCGGCAAGGACCGAGAGGACGGCTGTGGACTGCTGCCTCTCGGTCTCTGGTACAACGTCAAGCTCCGAGGTGGGTCCATCGGCTCTGCGACGCTGACAGCAGACCACTACCGCCTGGATGGGCGCTTCGACGACGAGAAGGCGGTGGCCGCGGAAGTCGACCGCCACCTCAAGCGCATCAACCAAGTCCACGCGTATGCTGTGGCGACCTTTCCTTCCCGCTCTTCATAGCCTTCCATCATCAGTGTAACTCGCTCTATACCCAGCATCCTCAATAACCTTTCGTCATAGGGTGTACATGTGCGCGTCGTGGGGTATGGATGGGCGGTATTAATGCAGGGAGGAGCGGTGTGCTATGCGATGTTGAGCGGCGGCGGACGGCGGACGCGGACGGCAGGCGGCGACGACGGCGGCGACGGCAGGGCGGGTTTACGACGCACGGCAGATGACCTCACCGCCGAGGCCGGCGCGGTATGCCTCCCAGCCCTCCATGTAGATGTCGGCTCCCTTGCGGTTGAGGGAACGGTCGGCGGGGACCTTGACGACGAACACCTCGCCGGTACCGGCGCCGTGAATGTTGCGCGTCTCCTTTCCGAGGAGGATGCGGCCGAGCTCTTCGCGCGAGACAAACTTGCGGATGCTCGACTTTGACACGAGCTTGATGCGGCGCATGACGGGGAGGCCGTTGCGGTGCTTAAAGTTGACCCAGACGCGCTGGGCGGGTGGGGAGAGGGCGCGGAACTCGGTGGGGCTGGGGTGTGTGGGTGTGCCGAGGGTGACGTTGGACACGAGGCCGTGGCGGAGCAGGGCGGAGGCGACGCCGAGCGACGCGCGCGAGTACGGCAGCGCGGTCTGGCCGCGGAGATTGCGCGACACGTTGTTGAGGTGCGAGATGAGCTTGTGGGGCGGGGCGTTCATCGTGGCCGGGAGTGGTATGGTGTGGTGTGGACTTGCTCACTTGCTCGCGAGATCTTGGACAGAGATGGAAAGAGGCGGCTCGGAAAAAAGTGCCACACCTCGTGGCTGACGGTGGAAACGCCGGGACCTCTCCGGATTCGCGCTCGCCCTCCCCTTTTGCCCGACCAAAAGTTGAGCATTCAAAAGTCCACTCGTCCACCTCCCCATGTCCTTCCCAACCGCCGTCGCTGGGCCATCACGCCTCCCCCACATTGTGCGCCCCCTCGCCGCTGCCGGGCGGAGGGGGTACGCCGCGCCCGCGGCGCGCAAGCGGCGCGAGGACGAGCCGCAGCTCGACAGCGACGGCAAGCCCGTCTCGGGCGTGATGGACGAGA
This sequence comes from Cutaneotrichosporon sp. PK4640, assembly GCA_023630115.1. Taxonomy (NCBI): domain Eukaryota; kingdom Fungi; phylum Basidiomycota; class Tremellomycetes; order Trichosporonales; family Trichosporonaceae; genus Cutaneotrichosporon; species Cutaneotrichosporon sp. PK4640. The sequence goes on along the minus strand of JAMALN010000452.1, from coordinate 5,766 downwards.
TTGCGCCCGACGAGGTGCCGGCCATCTGGCGCTGGTTCCGCTCCTACGGCGACCAGTACCGCCTCCAGCCGGAGGGGCAGCGGGCCAAGTGGATCGGCGGGCACATCGTGAGTCGAGCGCCAGAACGGGCTGACCCCAGCCATACCCCTCCAACCCGAGCTTCCGGCCACCACCACCGCTCAGCAACGACCTGATGGACGTGCTGGCGCAGGACCTGCAGGGGTCCACGGTGGGGCAGGTCGCGGAGAAGCACAACGTGTCCAAGGCGCGCCTCGAGGCCGTCAAGAAGCTCAAGATGGTCGAGTCCGAGTTTGTCCGCCAGGTGAGTTGGGCCAGAGCATGATGACAAAACAACATGACATTCTTTACCAAGACGCACAATGTGTATACACCTGTGGTTACAACATTCTTCACTTCCTGACTACCTTTCCCCATGCGGCTGGACGTTGTGCTGACGCGCGCCTTTTCTTTTCGCCCGCCTCTCGCTCCATTCTTTCGCATCACAGGTGAGTACCCGTTCCAATCCCACTTCAGTGATGAGCGAATCGATTAGTCTTTAAGACACCCACATGGTTTCAAAACTCTCAATGCATGGCTTTCTGACCCCTCTCTCTATCCTCCAGAGTCCAAGCTGACACCAGGGTCTCCCGCTTCAACACGCCTTCCACAACCGGATGGAGGTGCTGCTCGGCGTGCAGTCGCCCGTCAAGAACAAGACGGTGTCCCTCGAGTCCCGCCGGGCCGAGGAGCAGGCGCGCGCCCTCCACCCCTCGACCAAGGCCGAGCAGGACGAGGAGTGGATCAAGGAGCACTCGACGGGGCACGGCGGCGCGTTCGGTGACCTCCACAAGCAGGCCAAGTACGAGGGCATGGTCATGGAGGCGTGGCAGTTCAAGGACGAGGCCGAGGTGATTGCCGACCGCAAGGCGGCGGCGGCCGCCGCCGAGCCCAAGCCCATCCCCAAGTGGGTGCCGCCTGTGCAGCCGACCGCGTTCGCCAAGCCCGCGGGCACGGTGTACCGCTTCATCGACACGACGAAGGAGGAGAAGCGCAAGGCGTCTGAGCGCAAGGCCGCAAAGGACCGCAAGCAGGAGCGCAAGTTTAAGCGCGGGTAGTTGTCATTACATGCATAGCACAGGTCATTAGGTCATTCGCACGAGTCTGGGGCAGCGGCGTGGCTTGGGTTGGGGGGGATATTGGCTTCTCGGCATCCTTGTCTCGCGCCGTGTAGAGTCGAGGAGCACGTCCTACAGTACCAGTCGCAGGCAAGATTATTGGCATCGAGCAAGTCGGTACAACAGATCGGCTACAGGTGGAGGGTGGAACGTCTACACGTCTATGCATCTACTGCGGCGCAAAGGGCGCCGCATGCAGCGTCAGCGCTGCGCGCCTGGTGTCAGCGTTGCGGAAGGCATGGGCCCACACTAAACTGGCGTCGGCCGACTCACTTGACAACGTTCTGCCACCCCGGCTCCATCGCGCGCACCCAGACCACGACGCGGTCCCCGTCCCGCGCCTCGCGCACGAGCGGGTGCGTCCCGTCCAGCTCGACGCGGTGTACCTTGAAGTACTGCCCGGCTAGTGTCAACTCTGTCCTCCTCGGTCACTGCCCGAGCCAAGCCTGCCCTCGGCCGTCCAAACTTCGCCGCTCCCTCCTCCTCCCCACCACCTCCTCCCCACCACCTCCTCGCCACCACCTCCTCGCCACCACCTCCCCACCACCACCCCACCCCCACCACCCCACCCCCACCACCCCACCCCCATTACACTCACCGACCACATTAAACTGCACGAGATGGCGTCCCCCGACCTCGCGCCCGCCGCGGAGCAGCCCGAGCTCGAACCACGAGTACGACCACACGTACGTCCCTGGCGTCAGCGCGGCGGCGGGGATCGCGCACGGAGCGGCGCACCGTAGTGGTCGTCGTTGACCGTCCATCCCTGGTCGCGCGAGAACGTCTCGAGCACGACGCGGCGGAGCCACCAGGTCTGGCGGGGTTCCTCGCCTCCCCCTCTCCCCTCCTCGCCCTGCTCGTCCTCCTGCTCTTCCCCCTCCCCATCGCGCTCGAGCCGCTGTTTCCGGCTCGCGGCCAGCCACGCCGCCCGCTCCGCCCCCAGCACCGCCGGCCCATCGAGCGCGTCCCAGTCCTCGCGCCCCCGCCCCGCCCGCTCCTCCGACACACACCCGACCGGCGCGGACACGAGGTACCACACGTCCCCCGGCCCGTCGGGCAGCGCGACCTCGCCCTCCTGCCCCGTGCTCCAGTCGGTGCCGCGGCGGCCGTGCGGCTCCGCCCCGCCCGCCTGCACCACCAGCGGGCGGCGGTTCGTGCGCCGGCAGACAGCCCACACCCCCGCCATGTCGAGGATGCGCTGCACGATGTCGGGGGGCAGGCGGGCCTGCAGCGCGGCCTCGATGGCCGCGGACGCGGCGGCGGCGCGCGGGTGGTCGTGCGTCAGCTGCGCGGACGGCGCGGGGAGGAAGTAGGCGGCCATGCCGCGCGGCGGCGGGGGCGCGGGGTCGGACGGCTGGCTTTGCGAGAGGCCCATGGTGAGGTTGAGAGAAATGGGTGGCGATCCGGGCGGGAAGAGGTGGCGGGATTACCCGAGGATCTGCCGGGCGACTCACCAAAGAGGTCGGACGCGTCTGTCCGCTGTCCGATCCACAACTCAACAATAGACCATCAACCTCGACTGACTGGCTACGCATGCGATGATTCCCTCCCCCGGCCTCGACCCCGAGGTCGAGCGGCTCGCGCAGCGCATCGCCGGCGCGTACGCCGAGTGAGTCGGGCGCAAGGGCGTGGGGGGGAGAACAAAGAGTGGCGATAAGACACAAGCGCTGACTCCAGTTTACCGCCTGGCGCGACGGGCCCGCGCCTCCTCGTCGCCATTGCGGGGTGCGTAGGTTCCTGGGAGGTGCTGACGCCAGGCGCCCCGGCTCGGGCAAGAGCACGCTCGCCCACCCGCTCGTCGAGCGCGTCAATGAGCTCATAGGCGCGTCCCCCGCGCCCGCGGTGTGCGTCGGCCTCGACGGGTGGCACTACTCGCGCGCGCAGCTCGACGCCTTCGCGGACCCCAAGGACGCGCACTGGTGGCGGGTGAGTTCTGCGACGTCTCGCTTCGCTTCGCACCTACCTCCCCAATCGTGCGATACGCCGCCCCATGCCCCGACCCGCCGCTAACCGCAGGGCGCAGCACACACCTTCGATCAGCCGGCGTACGCGGCCTTCGTGGCCGCGCTGCAAAGACCGACGACCCCGGCGTCCCCGCCCCTCCCGTTCCCGACGTTCGACCACGCGGCCAAAGACCCCGCGCCGTCGCCCGCCCCCATCGAGGCGCACCACCGCGTCGTCGTCATCGAGGGGCTGTACACGATGCTCGACGCGCCCGGGTGGCGCGGCGCCGCGGCCGCGATGGATCTGCGCGTGTGGGTCGAGGTCCCCCGCGCGATCTGCCTGCGCCGCACGCTCCGGCGCAACCTCGCGGCCGGGATCGTCGCGGACGAGGCGTCGGCCAGAGTCCGCGTCGAGGCCGTGGACATGGTCAACGGCGACAACGTGGCGCGCGCGCGCTACTGCCCCACGGACACGATCGCGCCCGCCGACCGCCCAGAGATGGCATAGAGACTAGACGCAGATACTGGCAGGGCGAGTGGCAGCCTAATGTAGTTCGTTGTGCACGTGCGGTGAGTCACTGGCGCGTGAGCCCGTGAGAACGCGTCCGCACGCTTGCCCGCACACCTGTCCGCACGGATGCGCTTCGCCAGCACTAGCCTCGATCAACCGCCGGGTGGCCAGTGCCTGCCCTGCCCGGGTTATGCCGCTGTGTACGTTGCTGGGACCTGGCAATCGGGGAACGACGCTCGCAGCGAGCACAGACTCGACGTTGCTCATGCTCATTCATACTAGGGATACAGGGGTATGGCGTGTGTGCCGCTCAACAGTCGTGGGGGTCGTGGCTGTGTCGTGGGTGAGGTCGTCAGATGTGCTGTGTGCGGTGCTGCATGAGTCCGAGACCAGCTCAGTGGGCCGGGACCGGCCCAGCGGCATCGGCTTGCGTTCGGTTCGGGCCGTGCTCGGCACGGCGACCGTGTGCCGATCGGGCGACGATCAGTAATGATCGCCGCACCGCCTTGCTCTCCTCTTCGCTTCGAGGTGGACGTCTACCCCGACTCGGGGGGGCCGACGCGGCATGGCCGGGGCGGTGCGCTGAGCCCGCGGCGTCTCTGGTGTCAGCCTGGATAAACGCGAAAGGAACCGTGGAGCCGGGATTCGGGCCGGCAGGCACGCGGTCAACAATGCGACTCACCCTGCGGCGCTCCATGGAGAGCTTGATGGGCTCGAGCGGGGCGCGGGGTGGGGGGCGGGCGGCGAAGGGGTTGCCGTCGACGCCGTAGCTCGAGGGCTGGCGCTGCATTGCGCAGCTGCCCATGGTCGGCGGGAGGGGTGGGGGGTCGGCGCGGGCCATGGAGGCGCCGACCATCGGGTGGCCGGCGACGCCCATGCTCGCGTAGCTGCGGCGCATGGGGACGGCGGCGAGCTTGAGGGGGTATGGCGGGGGCAGGGACGTGGGCGCGCACATTGTGTAGCGGGAGCTGGTGTAGTGGGAGCGGGGGGTGAGGTCGGTGGCAACGGTGGGGTCGCGAGCGATGGAGTGTGGTGGACAAAGAAGAGGAACAGCGGGGCTGGCGAGGGCCATGCTATGTATGTGTGAGGAGCGAGGTGTGAGAGGCGATGGCGGAGATCAAGAGGCGAGCATGGGGGCGATATAAGAGTAGAACAGGGAGAGGTGGTGCAGTGCGGCGCGTTGTTGTACCTCGCGTGTGTTCCTGTGGCCGCGATGAGGAATGCACGATCGGCTCGTTCTTCGCAATCATCCTCACAGCTGCACCGCAAACCCACTAATCAGCAACTGCAGTCACCCGTCACTGGCTCCGGCCCGCCGCCGTCTCCCGTCACGCCTGTCCCTCGTCCACTTCCAGGCCACCATCACGCCTCACGTCGCTCGCGCCAAGGCGACGTCATGAGCGGCGTTGCGTGATGGCCAGCTCATTAGTCCCTCCCCAAACCTGTATTGATGCATCCTCCCTTGATATTCCCTCCCCACCCACACCCGCCAATACACTAGGCGCTCATCACGGCCCGCAGATCGGCCCCGTCACCACCCACCAGGTGACCGCGGGGGTAGTGCCATGACCCCGTGGGCTGGCCCGTGGGAAGCGCCCGCGACATTCCTGCGCCGAAACGGTGGCGTGTGGCTTGCGCCTCGTGTCTGCAGCTGCAGACCAGGCAACAGGGGCACAAGCAATGTGACTGTGCTGTGGGATGGCTCCCGTCCCAATTGGCCAGTTTGGTGCATACCCCCGCGGCTAGGCCGTCCGCTGACGCTGCACTGTTGCTGACACTGCTGACACTGATGGCCAAGTTTCATGTCAAGCCCCGATCGGACTAGTCCTCGCCCGTCACATCCGACGCTAGGGTGAGGACGCTGCAGACGCTACATGAATACGGCGAGACGCTACATGACAATATGGCGCGCGCCACCATTGTCAGACGCGCAATTCTCAAGCACGCCTCATTGCGCCGTGGTCAGCTGCCGCCACCGCGTGCCGCGCCAGCCGTTGTACACACACACACATTCCGGCGCTGTGTACATGGGGACAGAAGGCAGATGCGCAGCTGTTTATGACAGGTCACGCGCTCACGCGCCGTGCCACCGTGACTTCCGCGCTGTGACGGCGCCCACGGGTCGCGGCTGACTTCT
>JAMALN010000451.1:0-30077 GCA_023630115.1 Cutaneotrichosporon sp. PK4640 | reverse complement strand
AGATCCACTACCCAGCTCTCATGGAGTCGCTTGACCGCACTCCAGACTGGGTCGGTATTTGGCTCGAGCTCAAGAATGCTGGCGGTTGGGAGCGTGTCGACACCCGCAAGAACAAGCGCAACGTCGTCGCGGAGAACGACGAGTGGGAGTTTTGGAAGGCAGGCACCGACCTTCACAACCTCGCTGGCCTGCACGGTCAAGATGCGGAGCTCGAGCCCGAGCCAGAACCCGCCGAGAACGTCACCGAGCCAACGATCTCCAAGACAAAGGCCGAGCAGAAGCGCGACGCTGAGGACCGCGAGGCCCTCGCTGCTTTGGGCCTTGACTTCCTGGTCGACGATGTATCCGACATCAGCGACGACGAGCTGGAGGCGATCGCCGCACGTCGCATCGATGACTCCGACTCTGAGCCCGACTGGGACACGGAGGTCGAGAGAAACGGCACTGTGGAGCAAACGGGACCAACAGCCGAGGAGGCCGCCGAGAACCGCCACTTCTTCCTTCAGTTCTTCGACCTCAAGGAGCTTCCCCGCATCCCCACGACCAAGCGCTCCATCGATGAGCTTCTCGTCGCCCTCGACACTGGCGCCAGTGCCTGGGACTTCTCAATGTTTGAGCGCCGTCGGCTTGTCCGTGAGCTCGAGAGCGAGGCGAAGAAGTCCCTGGACGAGGACTCAATGGCGTCCTTCCAACACCTCGCACGCCGCCACAAGGAGTCGCGTATCAAATTTGAGGAGGCTAATGACAACGTGAGTACCAGCTGGCCTTGACCCACTAACGCCAGGTTCGAGTGTCTCTGCTCGACAAGATTGACCTCGTCGGCGCCACCACGAATGGTGCAGCCAAGCTCGCCTCTGTCATGAAGGTGAGCGGGCTGGTACGAGGCAGGCACTGACGGCAAGGGCTTTGCTCCCAAGGTCCTCGTCATCGAGGAGGCTGGCCAAGTGCTGGAGGCGCACGTCCCCTCTACGCTGTTCCCCAGCATTCAGCACGTCATCGCCATCGGTGATCCCCTTCAGCTTCGCCCGAGCGTAAACGTCTATGGTAAGCTGAGACCACGCACGTCTGACGCCAGAACTCTCCATGGACAATCGACGCGGCCGTGATCTGTTCCGCTTCGACATGAGCCTCATGGAGCGCTTAGAGACGGGGGGGCTGCCCATGAGCCAGCTGCGCGTCCAGCGCCGTATGACGCCTCCCATCTCTTCCCTGATCCGGTGAGTGCCATGTGGGAAGGTCACAACTGACCTTAGCAACACCCTTTACCCCGACCTTGTCGACCACGAGCTGGTGACCCAGTACCCCAGCGTCGTGGGAATGGCGAAGAACCTCTTCTTCATGTGGGTGAACACGACGTGGCGGCAAGCTGATCTCTCAAGGCACCACACGAACCCCGAGAAGGGAGGTGGAGACAACGGCAGCTCCAAGAGCAACCCCTTCGAGGTAAGCAACACAACCGAATCCGGCTGATCTCAGGCGGCCATGGCCTGTGACCTCGCCCTCTATTTGCTCAAGCAGGGGTGCTACTCGCAGGAGGGTGACATTGTCATCCTCTGTGCTTACCTGGGACAGATGCTGGAGATCCGTGAGCGGCTCAAGGGCACGGCGGTCACGGTCATCATCGACGACCGCGACCAGGAGAAGCTTGTCAAGACGTTCGGCGACGTTGACGTGGAAGACACAGCCCCTGTCCTCCTGCCAACCACGGTGGCCAAACAGGTCAACGCCAACAAGCAGGTGAGAGGGAGGCATGGGCGCTCGCTGACCCCAAGATCTTCCTCCGCACTGTGGACAACTTCCAAGGCGAAGAGGCCGCGGTCATCATCCTCTCCCTTGTGCGCAATGCCGGCGCAGACGAGAAGATCAGCTCGAAGATGGCGGCGCCGACCATTGGATTCCTGCGTGTATGTTTGCAGCTTTGCACGTGGCTCACTCTAGTCTCGCAACCGAACCAACGTCGCCCTCTCGCGTGCCAAGCACGGGATGTACATCCTGGGAAACGCGGACCAGCTCGCCGCAAGCAGCGAGATGTGGTGCACCATCATCAACGAGCTTGAGGACGAGAACGCTATCGGGCCGGGGATTCCCATCGCATGCAAACGCCACCAGGAGATCAAGCTCATCAGAGAGCCCGGCGTGCTCAACTCTGTGTCTCCCGACGGTGAGTACAATAACGTGCCCGCGCTAACCGCAGGCGGATGCATGCGTCCCTGCGACGCGATGCTGGTGGAGTGCGGGCACCGCTGCACTCGCAAGGTGGGAGCAGGGTTCAGGATCTGTGTGCTAACCGCAGTGCCACGCTGATGATCTCGAGCACAAGCATGTCCGCTGCATGGAGAAGTGCGGGCGCCTCCACCCTGCCTGTGGCCACCCATGCGCGCGGCTGTGCGCCGACAACTGTGGCAAGTGTCTTGTCCCAGTTGAGGGCGTAACCCTTCCCTGCGGCCACAAGGCCAACATCTTTTGGTGCGCAACTCCTGGGTCTCAGCTAATGTGTAGCTGGCAATCCGATAGCCTTGAGGCCGTCCGGTGCACCGCTCGTGTCTCCAAGCCTCTGCCATTCTGCGAGCACTCTGCACTCGTGGAGTGCCACCGCGATGATCTCTCGGATATCCAGTGCTCTGCGCGCTGCGACCAAGCCATGGAGTGCTGCGGCCGGACGTGCCTCGGGCACTGCCACTCGTGCCGGGGCCTCACCAAGACAGCGGGCGTCAAGAAGACTGGAAAGAACAAGAAGGCTCCCACTGAGGACCCCAAGCCCGGTATCGTGGTCGTGCGGACTCACCACGCCGAGCACGACTGTGGTGCTCTTGTGCCCGGCTGTGGTCACCCGTGCGGCTACGCCTGCGGCTCCAAGCACACGCATTCCACCACAACCTGTATCGCCCCTTGCCTTCGCGCCTGCGACCACGGCAAGTGCCCCTCGCCATGCAACCAGCCGTGCGCGCCTTGTGAGTGCACCGATATGCCCAGAAGCTTATCCGACAGGCGCTGAAAGCTGTACCTGGGCTTGCGAGCACCAGCAGTGCGCGATGCCCTGCGGAATGGTGAGTGTGTCTGCGCCAGGCAAAGCTGATGCGAGCCTTGCGACCGCCTCCCGTGCGACGAGCCGTGCCAGAAGACGCTGCCCTGTGGCCACCTGTGCCCATCGCGTATGTTTCTGCCAGCCGACTCCGCTGACTCTAGTCTGCGGCGAGCCCTGCACGTTGCAGGTGTGCACCGTCTGTGCCACTCCCGCTCAGCTCGAGCAGGTGGTTGACCTCATCATGCAGTCCACTCTGCGCGACACGCTTACGGACAACCCCGATGTCCGCCTTGTCACTCTCACGTGTGGCCACGTCTTCACCGCCGAGACCCTCGACGGGCACATGGACCTCCACTCGTATTACACAAACGTCCAGGGGAAGTGGAGCGGCCTTCTTACTCCGGCTGGGTACCAGAAGCGCAAGACATGCCCATCCTGCCGCGCTTCGATCTCGTCCCCTCGCTACAACCGCGTGACGAAGCGTGCTCTCCTCGATCTTCAAGAGCAGGTCGCCGTAATGCGGTTCACTACCGACCTCCAGGTCCACTCCAACGCCTTGGACACCATCAACGAGGAGCGCTCCACTACCCACCTCAAGGAGCTACTCAACAAGGTCGTATCCATGCGAGTGGCCAAGTTTGACGGCAAACGTATGGTCGCCGAGCTCGGCACGTACACGAGCAAGATGATCCACTGCGTGAGCGCCAGTGCCTTCAGCTGTGAGAAGAACAACATATTCGGCATCTCGCGTGTGCTGGGTGATGCTTGGCGCAAAGCCACCCAGCGCCACCTCCGCCTCTACGCCAACCTTGTCCAGCTGGTCAACCGGAACCGTATGCCCCACAATGTGGCGTACCAGGGCGCCATCTCGTCCATCTACTTCAAGGAGCTCGAACTTGCGCGTGAGTTGTCGGTCTCGGCGACGCGCGACCCAGCCAAGGCCGCTCTTCTCATGGCTCGCCGCCGTGTCGGCGCGCCACCTCCTGGCGGCCAGGCGGTGTACACCGTGGAGGCTCTTGCCCTCACCATCGACTTGCGTCTCAAGATGTTCCGCGTTGCTCTCAACTTCATTGACTTCCTCTGGAACGGCGAGGGCCTCGGGCGGTACAGCCCGGAGGCCCGCAAGCAGGAGCGCGAGGCGATCAACGCCAGTCGCAAGGGCGCCGCCGCGTTCCAGCGTCTGGCGACCGGCCTGCTTCTCTCCTGCACGCGTGACGCGCAGGTCATGATCAGCCTCGCCTCGCAGTCGGATCTTCTCCGCCTCATACTGCAAGGCCACCTCCTCTGGCTCGCCGTCGCCGCCGAGTTGACTCGGTACAAGTCTCTCTGGTCACTTCGCCAGATGGCGAGCGGAGGGGGTGTCATCCAGCGCGCTGACCGTGACGCCAAGGCCGAGATGGCGAAGCGCTCCGCCAACGAGCGTGCGCTGTGTTCTCAGCGCTTCCTTAAGACCTTCGCCGTCCTTTCCATCGAACAGAAGAACAACGCGCCCTTCCTCGCAGAGGCTGGCAAGATTCGCACTCTGGCCGAGCAGACGACGGACGACTGGGCCAATTTTGAGACCCAGCTGCTGGTGGGGGAGTGGTACGAGGAGGTGTCGCTCGAGGAGAAGCAGGCCGCCCTACGCGCAGTCCTTGGGCGCGAGTGGAGTGAGTTGCAGTTGGATCCTGGAGCTGACCACAGACATGACCGGCCACATCTACCAGTGCCCGCGTGGCCACCCTTACATCATCGGCGACGTGAGTGGAGCAGATCAGAAGTGGCTGACTCCAGTGCGGCGGGGCGATGGTCGAGTCGCGCTGCAATGAGTGCGGGGCGCGCATTGGCGGCGGTAGCCACCGGCTCCGCGAGGACAACCGCATCGACACCGAGCTGGAGGGGATCGCCCGCGACCTCGACCCGCGCCGCGGCGAGCCTGTGAACCCGTGGGTTGCGCGCTGGTGAGACGTGTGAAAAGCATCAGGGGGAGTGAGCTCCGACGCAGGGTGAGAGGTGGTAGTCAGAGAGCCCATATCCATTGTCTTCATAGTCGTTGCGATGTCACATTGCGTGTGAACTAGAAGCTAGGCGGCGAGTCGGCAGGATGTAAGCTCGCGCGCTACAGCCTCTTCTTACCGAGCGAGCCGCCGGCCCTCTCCTCTGCCCCGTCGAGCATGCTGACCATGATGGCGGCGGGCACGGCAAACCCAGAGGTAACGAGCACGCCGTAGAGGAGGTAGTCGCCGGGCGGCGCAACTTGGGCGGCATAGTACATGGGCGAGGCCCATGGGCTGAGGCTGAGGAAGAGGACGAGGCAGATCACCATGGGCCCCTTGACGCTGACCCCGCGGCGGGCGAAGAGCACCCACGCACCCGCCAGGCAGGCGGCGCTGAACGCGCCCTCCATGGCCCACGCGCCGGCGAGGTACCGCCCCCACCAGCCCCACCCGTAGTGCTCGGATGAGTAGGGGTATGCCGCGAGGTCGAGGTTGTGGAAGGGGAGGTCGCAGAGCCAGTGGGAGAAGGCGGCGGCGAAGGCGACGGCGGCGTGCTTCCGGAAGAGCAGGGCCCAGAGGACGGAGAGGAGGAGCGCCATGGCGAGGGAGTGGTCCCAGTCGATGAAGACGAGGTCGAAGTACAGGAAGGGCCCGGCGGCGAGATTGGGCGCGACGCGGTTCAAGCCGGCGATGGTGAGGATGCCGTCGAGGAGGTCGAGGAAGCCGACGCCGTAGATGATGGGCGCGGCGGGGACGGCGGGGAAGAGGGCTTTGAGCAGGAGGCCGGTCGCAAAGTGCCCGACGTACATGGTGAGGGAGTGTGAGTGTAAGATGTGGTGAGATGATGGTGAGGAATGCTGGGTTAAGTGTTGTTGACCATGTTGATGACCGTCGGCGACGGTGCATGTTGGCCGACGGCGCGGGCTTGCCAGACCGACGGCCTCGTTTGGGCCTCGTCAAGTCTCATCTCCCTCTCCACAACTCTCCTCTCCACTCCTTTCCTCTCATCACTCGTCCCCGCCATCCATCAACCTCATCTTATACCTGCTCACTGCCACACCCTCCACTTGACGCGACTGACATGCTTGATTTTTGCCGAGATGACGCCGGCGCGCATCTCCGAGCCGGACGGAATGACGTCGGGCAATCCGTGCCTGGACGGAGAGGCAACATCCGACGCCGCTCCACATCTACATCCCCCGACCCCATCGACCCCTCCGAAGCGCGCTTCTCACTCGCCCACATCCACTCCGCCGCCGCCAACATCCGCAGGTGCCCCACAGATCCGTAGGAGCCCCGCGACGCCCTCCAGAAGGCTCCGGGCAAGCGGGCAGGCGGCGCCGACGCGCTTTTTTTAGGCCCCGCCCACCCGAGCCCACCGTCCTGCGCGATTGTTCCTGCCGCGACTCAGGCCGACACCGCTCCGCTGCGGGCATGTGACCCCTCACGTGAGAGGAGATGCGGAGAAAGTATACATAGGCCGAGCCAAGATGCCGACCCCACTCCACCCCACCCCTCTCCATATCTCCACCATGGGCGAGAAGCGCGACTCTGGCGACATCGAGGTGCACTCTGTGCGGGACAGGGTGGTCGTCGACGGCGAGGGCGAGAAGGAGCTGCTCCACGACGACGAGTTCACGGACAAGGAGTACCGCCGCCTCCTGTGGAAGGTGGACGGGATTATTATGGTGAGCGTCAGGGAGAGTAGAGCTGACCCCAGCCGCTCCTCATGATCCTCTACGGGCTGCAGTACGCGGACAAGACGAGCCTGAGCCGCGGCGTCATCTTCGGGCTCAAAGAGGACACGGGGCTCACGGCGGCCGAGTACCCCAACCTCACGACGTTCTTCTACATGTCGTACGCGGTCGCGCAGTACCCCATGGCGTGGGTGCTGCAGCGCTTCCCGATCGGGCGCGCGCTCGGCACGTGCGTCATCATATGGGGCGGGCTGGTCATGGCGCTCGCCGGGTGCAACAGCTACGCGTCGCTCGCCGTCGTGCGCGTGCTCCTCGGCTGGTTCGAGTCCGTCGTCACGCCCGGCTTCGCCATCTTCACCGCGTCGTGGTACCTCCGCCGCGAGCAGACGCTGCGGCAGAGCATGTACTATGCAATGAGTGCGTGGCCCCTCCTTCCGCGCTCACACCAGACACGTGCTTCGCGATGATCTTCGGCGTGGGGATCTACTACCTCGCGCTGAACGCGCAGAAGAACGGGGGCATGGCCGCGTGGCGCGTCATCAACGTCTTCCTCGGCGGGCTCACCATCGGCATGGGCCTCATCTTCTTGTTCATCGGCGGCGGGCCGGACGAGGTCTGGTGGCTCAGCAAGCGCGAGAAGCGCATGGCCAAGGCGCGCATCGTATCCAACGCCACCGGCGGCGGAGAGCAGCACCCCTGGCGCTGGGAGCAGGTGCGCGAGTGCTTCCGCGACCCGCAGTGGTGGTGAGTTCTCCCATCTGCAAAGAGGCCCCTCAGTTGCTGACGGCAGGTTCGCGATCGGCTTCAACCTCTTGGGCTGCGTGTACAACGGCGCGCTCACGACGTTCGACTCGCTCATCTACGAGAGCTTTGGCTTCACCAACCTCGAGGTGATTCTGCTCAGCATGCCGACGTACGCCCTGACCTTCACGATGATCATCGGCATGGGCTTTGTCGTCTTCTACTTCCCCGGGCTCCGCTTTCCGGTCGCGCTGGCGTCGCAGACGATCGTGGCGTTTGTGCTCTTCTTCGTCGGCCTCGCCAACGTCGGCAAGTGGGCCAAGTGGGCCGTCTTCATGTGGTCGATCATGGACACGATCGCGACGTTTGTCATGGCGTGGCCGGTCATCTCGATCAATGTCGCGGGCCGCACCAAGAAGGCCTTCTTCGGCGCGTCGTCGCTCATCTCGTACTGCGTCGGCAACCTCGTCGGCGCGCAGATCATGCGCCCGGGCGACGCGCCGCGCTACACCAAGGGCCTGACGGCCGCCGCGGTGATTCTCATCGCCAACATTGTGCTCACGGCCAACTGGTGGTGGTACTATGTGCGGGAGAACCGCAAGCGCCGCGAGGAGAACGCGGGCATGACCGAGGAGGAGCGGGTCAAGCAGGCCGAGCTCAATGGCGTGATGGACCTCACGGACCGGCAAAACCGCCAGTTTGTGTACATGTGCTAGAACAGTTGTAGGAACGGGACGGCGCGGGGGTGTGAAGCGTGTGAGGGGATGCTTGGGATTGACGTACTGTAGGCGCTGTATGGATGCAACAAGGTTGTCTGTGGGTGGATGCGGCTACCGCCGCTGCTACATTAACGCGTCCCTGGGTCAGCAGCGCAGGAACCAGCAGGAATCAGGTCATGACGGCAGCGCCTCGTTACGGGCGTCCACCCGCGTTCCAGCGTTCCAGGCGGTGACGTGAGGCGGTCGTGAACGTGACGCGCGTCGTGGGTGCCACTGGCGTACCCCATGCCCGAGATCTCTCCACTTAATTGAAGGTGCACGTGCAGGATTGGTACACCATGTTACTGGGGTGGTGGGTGGTGAGCCCAGGACGGTGGCGATGGCGACAGCGACGCATCAGCTCGGGTGCCTCTGCTTAAGCTCAGATCGTTGGGCACATGTCAGCTGGCCCACGTACCTGCGCGCATGCCGCGACGAAAGTCAGTTCGGCGATGATGCAGACGTCGTACACCGCGGACGTCTAGAACGCCTGCAGATGCCCACAGAAGAAGCGGGGCGCGCGCCCAGGCGGAGATTTATCGGGGCGTGCAGGGATGCGGTGTATGCATGTGGAGTGAATTGCTCACGTGCAGGGCGGGCGGCGGGGGCGCGGGGTGTTCTATGCATGACGCTGTGGCTTTGCTAGCACGACGCGTGTTGTTGTGAGACAATTGAGGCTGGTGAATTGGAGGCACAGGTGACGGACATGGAGAACACAGGGCGGAGAGGCATGTGATAGTTGGAGGGAGCCGAGGCAGACGAGAACCCAGAAGCAAGACGTTAAACCCATTCATATCGAGATCTATCTACAGAGTATGGTACTTTTTGTGGGGGCCAGCCCGGGGGACCAGCCGTGGAGGAGGACCAGCCTGGGAGCAAGTGGGGCCACCTGGGCCCGCGGTCTCGCAGAGACAGCCAGGGTAGTGTACAAGAGAGAGGGGCGTTTACTTGGAGACGATGGCCTCCTGCTGGGCGCCGTTGGAGAAGCCGTAGCCCTTGTTGTAGACGGGGAAGCCGTAGTTCTGGGCGTTGTTGAAGTTGACCGTGTTGCCGCTGGCCATCCAGGTGATGATGGGCTTCTTGGGGCCCTTGACGCACTTGGACGAGTCCTTGGAGCACTCGACGGGGTTCTGGCCAGCACCGACCTTGTTGTTGTTGTTGACCGAGCCCGAGACCTTGCAGCGCATGAGCGTGTTGAAGATCTCGAACCCGTAGCCCTCGCCCTGGGGCTGGCCAGCAGGGGCCGGAGGGTTGCGCGTGTTGAGCGCCGTGTGCATCCAGTTCCAGGTGCACAGGCAGCCCTCGGGCGGGCACTCGGGCATGCCCGACGGGATGTTGAAGGTGATGATGCGCTCCCAGACGGCGCGGTACTGCACCGAGATGACAGTAAAGTCGGACGACTTGACGTTCTTGGCGTCCGAGGTGTAGGCGATGGCGAGGGCCGCGCCGCCGAGCTTGTTGACGTCGGGGTGCGTGTTGAACCAGTTGACGGTGTGCAGCGGGCCCTCCTCGGTGCACGCGTGGTTGGGGAGCGCGCCCGTCAGGCCGGGGTGGCGGTACGACGTGTGGGCGCGGTTGCACGAGACCTCGAAGCGCGTGGCGCCGCCGGCCTGGAGGTCGAGGAACTGGCCGGGGGCGGGCGGGTAGTCGCGCAGGCCGTTGCCGAGCCAGAAGTCCTCGCCGGGGTTGGCGGAGAGGCGGATGGGCGTGACGGGGCGGTTGTTGTTGTAGTTGGGCGCGGGGCCGTTGGTCTTGTACGGGTAGTTGGACTGGTTGGGGTAGTCGAAACCGAACATGGACGG
This sequence comes from Cutaneotrichosporon sp. PK4640, assembly GCA_023630115.1. Lineage (NCBI taxonomy): Eukaryota > Fungi > Basidiomycota > Tremellomycetes > Trichosporonales > Trichosporonaceae > Cutaneotrichosporon > Cutaneotrichosporon sp. PK4640. The sequence goes on along the minus strand of JAMALN010000451.1, from coordinate 20,078 downwards.
GTGCCAGGGCGAGATGTGGGCGTCGGCGGCCATGGCGAGGACAGCCGCGGCGGCGAGGGTGGTGAAGGCGACCATTTTAGAGTAGAGCTAGCTAGGCTGGAGGTGCGGTGCAGAGCAGTGGAGAGGTGGGGAGAGGAGTTGGTTGCTGATGGTCTTTCGAGGTCGCCAGACGCTGGTTTATATAGACAAAAGAGACGAGGCCATCGTGATGGACTCTGTCTCATTTTCTCGCCGTCCATCAGTGGCGCCGCGCATCGGAGCAGCGACGGCCACTCGACGCCCACTATCTGCACGGACAGACTGAGGGGATAGAGAGAACGGTGTGGTGGTGTAATCCTCGTCCAAGTGTCCGCATGACATCGCCGGACAGACCCTGTTCGGCGCCACGGCACCATTGATAACGGCGAGGAACAGGCGTTAAAGGGCCTCTTGGCGTCGGAGTGCATCCCCGGCATCGGACCCGCGCACGCAGGCCGCGCTTCCAATACTTCTGCGCGGGGCTAACCTTGCACGCTGGCCGATTCCAACCCCCCGCACCTGACCGTGGCGTCGTGGCGTGGGATGTAGCTTTCCCGAGGCACCGGGGGGTTTGCAGGACCATCCCTCGCTCGGCTGGAATGCGCTGTCGGGCGACGCACAAACCCTACGCCGAGGCCTGCAAACTCTGATCTGGAGCTCTGCCTCGGCAGAGGACGAGATGGGCTTTGTAGGGATATTTACGGTTCGAGCGTCGCACGTAACCTTGTTGACGCCTCTGTTGGGCGCGCCTGAAGGGAGCAATAGATCAGGGAGAGTTTGTACGATGTGACAATTCAGTTTGTGGCAGACGCCCTGTGGACCCAGGAATGACAAACAAGTTGAGGAACGGAGCTTGTCCGTCTCGTCGAGGTCATCCTCTGCTCTCTGGCGCGATCTGGTGGGCAGTCACCATATGCTCAGCAGACGTTAGGCTCAAGCTGCTCTGCGCACTCCTGATCCAGCGCGCTGGCCTTGTGCGGGCCAATGGCGACGGCTGTTGAGCCAGGAGCGTCGTAATCGCGTCCTCCGCCGCCTGTCTCCATCGTCAAACTGTGATGCCACATCGGTAGCTCAAGCTCACTACCATACTCTTAGGCGCTGCCGGCCTACCGCCGGCGGTAGGACACCACTGTCTAGTCGGTCCTTCCCAGCGAGCTGGAGCGGCTTGGGCAGCCAAATTTTTCTGGGGTGAGGAACCGCAGCGAGTTCCAGAGAACTGGTCGGGGAGGCGGTTCCAGCCTTCGCTGGTCACAGCGACGCCATACCAGCACGCCAGACGGGCCCGTTCGATTGCCCCGCGTCGATGCCGTCAGCATGCCTCCCCCACACCACTGCCCGACCCCACCGCCACCCCGCCCCCGTGTAGCCCTCCCGGCCGCCACCGCCACGACCGACAGCGGGGACGCTGGCTGGCGGGCGTCGCACGTTCAGCATTGTCAATAGGCCCCCACCCAGCCCTCTGGAGCGCCTCTTTGCACACCGGACACAAGTCGGGCATGCAGCGGTCCTGCAGGAGCGGGCGGCCCTTCGATTTGCTTCGTCAGTTGGGACGATCACCTTGTCACGGGGTGACGGTGCCGGCATTCCCGCAGCCATGGTGGGCTTGTCAACGTCACCCCGAGCCTGATTCGTCTTCTGGGCTGCGGTGACGATAGAGTTGGGCCCGACCTGCAAACGGGGTCCAAGGCGAGCACATGACGAGACAGAGTTTGCAGGGCTGCTTCTGTGCCTTCGAGTGCCTTCCAAGGAAAGACGAAAACTTGGTCGAGGAAACTTGGTGCTGGATATACGCCCAGCGCGCGGGTATCGCCAGTGCGCTGTTGCGCGCAGTGCGCCAGAAGACGGACATGAGGTCAGACGTGTGCGACGCCGCCCGGGGCCCGAGCGCCCAGCGCCGCCGCCAGCCTGCCGCAATCAGCATGGCGCCAAGCCTCGGCGTCGAGTTGCTCCCGCGGTCTACTGTCAAGGCCCTGTCGGCGGCCTCTCCCTGCAATCGCCATGAACAACGGTGGTGCGAGGCGTGACGCTGCCCCGGTTCGTGGACGTTACGTGGTGCTGAGCATGTAGCCATGTCACTGGATCTATTTTGCAAGGACACTAGATCGACAGTGCTCGGGGCCGAAGGACTGGAGCCACTGGATCGACAACTCGCCAGATCGGAAGGTCACTGGAACTGACAAGGCAGGGGGAGGAACAGGCAGGTACGAGTACGTTCAAACAGGTGCGAGTAGGTACGAGCAGCGCGAGGTACTTGGTTTCCCGAATACGGCTCGAAGTTGACGTGGACTAGGTGGTATGGAGACGCGTCAACAAGTAGTGGCAGTGCCTGCCACCACTGCGGTGATATATCGGGGCCACAGCGGACCATGGGTCGCGACCCCCAGGTACTTTGCTGGAGCGTGGCTTTGGCAGGCACTACGCAGGATGGACGGGAGCAAGACGCGCTCCATGCTCGCACTGATTAATCTCCGACGTAGCTGACATCATGCAGGTACTAATGGCCGTGCGTCCAGACCTTCGCCCTGCGGCGGTGCACGAGGACGGCCGAGCGGCGTGGCCGCGCGGCGTGCGGCGAGGTCGAAGCGATCAGCATGGTGGCGATGATCGGCCAAGCATCCAAGTGCCAAGTGGCCAAGCATGGGTGTAGACCGGAGTGCATAGAGGCTCAACAGGGCGCGAAAACATCAAAGTCAGCCACGCCGGAATGCTGGCTAATCTGATATCAAGCGAGCAGTGAGTAGGCCCGCCTCCGCGCTGATCCCGCTCGGACACGGGATCGGAGGTCGGAGTCGGCGACGAGTGCCTCCGCGACACCATATGGTATACATGAAACAAGCACACGATCGCATACTCTTAACCTTGTCTCACCCTCGCCCAGGATATGCTGGGCAGGAACAGAATGACGCAGGTGGTGGTTTCAGAGGGCGATAGAGAAGAGTTTCAGCTATCCTGTGCATGCATGATCGGAGACGGTGCGGAGCGCGCCACCCGCCGCGGATGGGTGCGCAAGGAGCTGCAGACGCAGCCGGCGTGACGCTCGGTTGGAGCTGCGGTGGACAGAGTTTCTGGGGCCAGTTACAGCCGGAGCTGGGTCGTGATCGACATTGACAGCCTTGTTTGTGCACCGCCACTGATCACCGCGCGTCGACGCGGCCTTGGTACGGCCGTATTATGATGTCGGTGCTAACCTGCACGAGTGCCGCCGAATCCGGGCGAGGTGGCTTCTGGCTGAACTTGTGCGAGAGCCATCCGCAGTCCGCCTGGATGCTAAACCTGCAATCACTTCAAGCATACGGTACACACTCTGCATTTAGCCGGCGGCTACACCCCTCATGCCTGAAGACACAGTCCATCCCCACCCGCTCTATACAACATGCATGTCCTGTCTACATGACACGCGCAATGTCGTCGGCCAGCCGCTGGATGTATGGGTTCTGGCCTGCGCGGAACAGCGTGATCTGCGCAAGGAGCTGCGAGAGCGTCTCCCGCCCCGTCATGGTCATCTCGGGCCCCGACACGGGCGCGTCGAGGATGCTGGCGTCGACCTCGGCCATGTCGACAATCGTGCGCCCGACGTGCCAGATCTTCTCGCACCACATGAGGCCGTTGTACTCGGCCCCGCGCGGCGACAGGCTGCGGTACATCGCGAGGGTGGTGTTGCCCAGCGCGATCGCGTAGAGCGGGCAGAGCTCCCACGCGGGCTCCTCGCCCCGCTCCTCCTGCTCCTCGCGGGAGCGGACGAAGCCGTGCGCAACCGAGAGCTCGAAGACGCGGTTCTTGAGCCACTTCTGGTTCATGAGGAGGTCGGCGCGCTGGCCCTCGCTGAGCGCGCGCGCCGGGTCCGGCGGGTCGGACGCGACGTCCTCGTTGTCGGGGCCGAAGACGTTGTCCAGGTCGTGCTGGAGCTGCACGACCACCGCGCGGGTGAGGCCGCACGTGCCGGGCTCGTGGCCCGGCCCCGCGTTCCAGCAGTTGATAACGCGCGTGTCGATCAGCGAGAAGACGCGGAGGAGAAGCGAGAGGCCGCGCACCGCGCGCTCGTGCGGCGCCTGCGGGTCCGCCGCGCCGTTCTTGAGCGCCGCGTCGCGCCATTCTGTGGAGGGTCGATGCCGCTTGAGCGAATAAGCGCTAGCGTCAGCTTGGGCCGCATGGTGACTCACCGTTCGCACACGGTCAGGAGCCCTATTAGCCGGGTGCGGCGCATGCGCTCCTCGTCGTCAATTTCCTCTGGGGTGCCGATCGCCCGCTCCTGCTGAGTGACCATGCACTCGGCGACTGATGTCAGCTGCATTCCAACAAGAACCAGCTAACTCACGCGTCAGAGACTCGCGGAGACGGAACCAGCCGGCATCATAGTCGCCGAGACCAAAGAAGCACAGGAAGAGAAGGAAACTGGAAAGGACGGCGTCGATGCCGACTCCAGCTCCCGATCCCGCCGTCCCTTTGAGGCGGCAGGCGAGGTCGAGGAGCTCGCGCGCGCGTATCACGCGCGTGCCCTCGAATGCTTCGCGCGCCTCGACGGTATGGAGCAGGACATTGGCCGCCATAGCGACGAGGAGGGCGGCAAAGTCTGGCGCCGAGTCGTGGTCGCCCCGGTGCGTCCGCGCGTCGACATAGGCGTACGGCAGCAAAGTCACAATGTACACGTTGCGTGAGTAGAACGTCGGGACAAGGTCGAGGACGGCCGCGAGCGTCTGCGCGTCCAGCAACTTGTTGCTCGTGGACGGGGGCGGCGCCGTATCGGGTATGCCGTGAGCGGCGAGGCTGAGCGGGGGGAGGAACCAAGTGCCAATGTCGAAGCGGAAGCCGCTGTCGCTGAAGAGGTGGTTGAGCGCGTCGTCTGCGCTCGTGGTGAACGCGTTCCCGTTGTCAAGGCCCGTCTGGTTCGGCGGTATCGCGAGCGCAGACCACGCCGAGGGGGCGGATAGTGTTGCCGTCGAGGGCACGGAGGGGATCGAGCTCGGCACAGACGGCGACGACGAGCTCAGACGCCCCGCCTCCGACGCCTCCCGGTCGCGCTTACGCTTGCCACTGCCATCAGTTGTGTCCGGCTCCTCGTCCGGTGGCGTTCCCACACGCCCCTCTCCGGCTGGGGTAGCCATCCATCAGTGCCGACTCACGGTTCCGGACCCTTCCGCATGAGTGGGCGGTTGTAGGTACATGCCCTGTCTCCGCACCGTGCACATGGTTGTTGTCCGTCACACTACTGCCATCAGCGCTGCCCGCCGGCAAGTCGCGCGACGCACCTTTGCTCGTCGGCGGTGGCACTGGTCGCATGCGCGGGCCTTGCCCGGCAGGCGTCCAGGCTTGTCGTCTGCTGGCATTGTCATAGAATATGTGGAGTGTCAAGATCTTTTGTCAAGGAAGTACGAGACGGAACGAGGAGGATGAAGCAGGATGAATGAGAATGATCAAGATGTGTTGGGGGAGACTCACAGAGACAAGAGATCGGGGCCCGGAAACAACGACCCGGTGTCTCCGGTAACCAATCACAATCTGATTCACCGACCCCCTCGGATATAACCGACAGCCGGAGTCTACTGGGCAGTTGGCGGGGTTGCAGGTGTTGCGGTTGCTCTACACCATCAACTGGATGGAAGTTGAGCGCAAACGAGCCGAGTGGCGCTGAGGTGGATGTGGCCGATGAGGAGAGTGAGTGGCGACGAGGTAACTTGGGCGCATGGGGGCGCGAGGAGGCGGGAAGAGGTGTAGGTGGAGGGAGATGATCTCTCTCTTGGCATGCCCCCCACCTCTGCTCCGCCCAACACCCGGACATGTTCCACTCGGCTTCCGCAATCTCCTCTCCTTTTCCATTCCACTCCTCCACACCTTCTCTCCTCTTGATCCACATGTGGAACGCACACTGACGCGCCCACGTTGGCTGGCGACGGGCGCCGGCATCCCGGGCGCAGCGAGCGTTCGGGGATGTCGTGATGCGACTCGGGATTGAGGGGAACCAGCTGACCTCCTGGCCTGATGCGCGGTCCTCGCCACGAGGGTGGAGAGATCGACGCGAGATGGAGGGTGAGGCGGATGTGGAGTGGACGGGAGTGGGGAGTGGGTGGGACTCGCGTAGACGATCAAACGCGACCTGCCCCCCGTCCGAGTGGAAACGGCTGGAAGGGTGGTGGAAGGAGTGGGATGCGCACGCTGTTCCCGAACTTGGCCCCGAGGGTGGGGTGGCGATGACGGTGGGAGTACGCTGGTGCGTGGCGCAGCACACAGCTCTGCACCCTCGCTTGGTGGCCTCGCTACTGACGCCACCTGCCACACTTCGCACTCTTCGCACCCCCCCCTCACCTCGACATTCTCTTCTCGCTCATCCCTCCTCTCCCCCTCCACGCTCTTCTGCACTGCCTTCTACCTCTCACCCTCCTCCTTTGTCTCCCCCACTCTCCACCATGCCCATCGAGGACCCGCCCCAGACGTTCGAGGACGGCGTGCAAGCCGAGGGCTTCATGCTCAAGCACGGCATGCTCCCCGAGCCCGGCAAGGACGACACGTATGGGTGAGCATACCTCTTGACCGCTACTTAGCCAGCTCGGGCAACTACGCCTGCACCTCCTGCCTGTCGGCCAAGGCGCGCTGTCTCGTCCCGGTCCTTGCGCACATCGGGTACAAGCGTTTCCGCGCACACGCGTGCAACCGCTGCAGCGAGCGCGGCGAGCGCTGCACCCTCGCCGGCACGGTCATGAGCGAGACGCCGACGGGCGGCATCAGCCTCGAGAAGCCCGACGGGCGCGTGGGAATGCTCCAGCTCGGTAACGCACACGTGTCCGCAGGGCGCTCCACCTCAACCACTACACACACGCACACGACGCACAGCAACGGCGACAAGCTCGGCGCCGGCCTCCGGCGCATGCAGCGCAAGCCGCCGCGCTCGCGCGACGTGACGCCCGCCCTGCGTTCCAAGTCGCCCAGCCAGACGTCGCGCGCCGGCTCCCCGCCCGCCCAGCTTCCCACGCCACACAACTCGTCGCCCAACCACACGGGCTCGAGCGAGGGCGCCGTCTCCGCGATCGTCTCCTCGCCCCCCGCGACGACGCCCCTCCCCCTCCTGGGGAACGGAAGCCGCGTCCCCGTCAACGCGTACGTGCCCCCTGGCTCGACTCGACTGACACCAGCCTCGCGCCGGCCCTGAGCGTCGGCGACGGCCTCGTCTCCCACCTCCAGAAGAAGAAGGCCCTCGCCGACCTCGGCCCGCCCCCCACCCCGCCCACCGCGTTGGCCTCGTTCGTCTCCTCGAGCGCGCACATCACCAAGCGCCGCCGCATCTCGTCGCTCGCCCTCGGCCCCGGCCTGAGCATCGCCTCCAGCCTCCCCTCGTCCGAGGAGTACCAGGTCGCGCTGGCGACCGCGCGGGCTGAGATGCACCATGCCGAGACCATACACGAGGACGCGGTGGCGAGCCTCGCGACGGCACAGCACGCGTCGGCGCTCGCGATCGAGGCGGCGGCGCGCGTCGAGGCCGAACTCACGCGGATCGAGGAGGAGCGGCAGGCCGCGCTCGCGCATGCCGCCGCGTGCGCCTCGGCCCTCGAGGGCCTCAGCGCCGAGATTATCGTCAAGAAGCGTACGCGTGAGGAGGCAGCTGTGACGGTCGCCAGCGCGCAGGAGCGTGTGACAGTCGTCGCTGCCGAGCTTGAGGAGCGCTTTGAGGCGTACGACCGTGTCGTGCGCGGGTTCATCATCGAGTAGATCATGTCTGATAGGTTTCTCCCATATCACTAGTTTCTCCACACGTTGTACACATCCACGAGCACAGGTATGCATGCATAGAGCTGCCCATCTGTTCTATATTCACAGCGGAATAGACTTCCTCGTACTTCTGCCCCGGTCAGGTGCGCCCAAGCTCGAGGCTCTCCATGTCGAGCACCACGAGGGCGTACACACGCACCTTCCCGACGCTCCGGAAGAAGCCGACACAGCGCTCCGGGTAGTCGCGCTCGGCGCGCTCGCCCTCCTCGATCGCGTCCTCCTCCTCCCACCCAGCCACGGTCTCCAACCCCTGCGGTGGGTAGTTGGGCGAGAACACCTTGACAGTGACAGGCAGCTGACGGATGGCGCCGGCCACAGGCACATCGAGCTCGGCGTCGTACTCGCGCCACCGCCGGCCCGGCGCCTGCGGGTTCACAAACGTGAGGCTGAGGTGCAGGTGACGAGGCGCTCCACTCCGTGACTCATAGGACAACGCGGTGGCGTGATAGGCGAGATCGGTCCGCTCCTCCGCCGCGAGGTGCGGGTGCATGCCGAGGGTGAGGGTGCCGTACTGTTGTCAGCTGGTCAAACGGCGCGTCAGCTTACGGAGGGGATGTCCCAGGCTGGCTCAGGCGGAGTGAGCTCGCGCATGCGCTTGAGAGTGGAGTAAGGTAAGGCAGGGGTAGTGGCGATCGGGGGCGGGGCGGCATTGCGGCTGGGTGGGGTGCTCGGAGGGCCGAAGAGCCGGCGAGGTGGCGGCGAAGGCGAGGGCATCTCATGCTCCCCATCCTCGTCGTCTGTGCCCGGAATGACGGGAGAGGTTGGGCCTGGCTCATAGGGCTCGCCGCCTGGGAAGCCGTGGTGTCCACGAGGCATCATACGGCTGGAGGTGCGAGAGCCTGGCGTGTGCGGCGTGTGGGGGGAACTGGGGGTACCTGCGACCGCGTGCCCAATGACGGGGAACGCCACGCCCTGGCTCTGTCCCCGGCTCGGCGTGGCCTGCGCCGGCGGGACGTGGCGGTACGGAACCGCCTGGTACCCCCCGCTGAACCCTTGAGTTGATGAGCTGCCGACGAACGGGTCCTGGGCGTCGAGGTCGGGGAGGTGCGGGAGGTCTGGAGCCGAGACGCTGGGACGCGGCTGAGTACGCTTTGAGCGAGCGCGCTTGCGGCTCCCACCGCTGCGTAGGCTGAGCCGGCTCATGCTGAACGTGGAGACCGATGGGCTCGGCGTGCCGGGTTCATAACGCCACTTCTCTTCGTGGAAGCGTTGGGTGCTCTTGCTGTTGGGCGCTCCGGGGATGGGGGTGTGGTGGACGCGGTCGGGTGTCTTGGGCGGGGACGCGGCGGGCGGCAGCGGGGGAGGGGCCATGGGGAGGGGAGGGAGAGGCGGAATGTCGGACTGGGACGCGACCGAGCTCACATGGAAGGAAGGGGAGGGACGCGGGTCAGCGAACTGAGAATGTATGCCGATGGGGCGGAGGTCGATGAAGTATGGCTCGGGGCGCTCGCTGACGGCCAGCCCCACCATCAGTGTGAGGAGGGTGGGGCCGTTGCGTGTCGTCATGAGAAGGGGAGACACGCGGAGGCCCTTCTCACTCAGCTCGAAGATGGCGGTGGCTGGTCCGCTCGTGATGATGAGGGACGTGAGGCGCTGGGCGTGCATTGTGAATAGGATCTGGGGTAAGCTTGGAAGGAGCGGCCGACAGCTCACCTCGCCCATCACAGCGCGCAGCTCCGCGCTGTACGCGTACGGCTTGGTGTGTATCTCGCCGGCGCGGCTCTGGAACGTGATCGAGCTGTTGCCCAGGGTGGCGAGGAGGCGTCCCCAGCCCGTGTCGGCCCCGGCGTTCGTCCACATCTGCAGGCCGATCTTGGCTGGGAGGAGGTAGAGGTCCGGCCAGTCGGTGTTTTGCGCCCACCGCACCGGCGTCTTCTTGCGGAGGAAGCGGGTGCCGAGGAACTGGTTGGCGAGGCGCACCACCTCGCCGATGATGGCGGTGGTGGGGCCCGCGTGCGCGCCGTCCCCGTCGCGGAGGTCAAAAGCTATGCCGGCGAGCGAGTCGTCCCACTGGGCGAGGAAGGCGCGTTCGAGGCTCGAGGGCCGGGGGAAGGACGCCTTGGTGCTGATCTCGAGGGAACGGTGGATATCGGCCACCATCAGGTGGTCGACCTTGAGCACCACATCGCCGTGGCTGAGGATGTGGTTGGCGGCCTTGAGTGTGAGGGTGGACGCGCGGTAGAGGGGGGGCGGGGGGTGGTGGTGCGCGCTGTTGGAGCCGAAGATGAGAGGCGGGAGGGAGAAGAGGATGTCGGTGGGACGGCCGTCGCGCTGCCCCGGGACGAGGTGTTGGGCGCTCGGCATCGTGCGTCGATGGGTGGAAGGGGGAGTGGGGGGTGGGGGTTAAGTGCAGCTGGGCGGTGCGCATGATGGATGACAAAGGATGGAAAGGAGGGCGGAGGAGGGGAAAGTGATGGAGTGTGTGATGATGCGAAGGATGCGAGGACAGAGGTTGCTCATGTGCCACATTGTCCGCCCACTGCGGCCAGAATGAGGTGATTTGTGTTTATCTGTTTAGAGTGGTGTGTGTGCAGATGTGCCTGGCAATCACGATAAACACGTGTTCGGTGATCCTGACTGACTGTTGGTCTGTCTCTGCCTGCAACCGTTCACATCGTCTGCTACGTACGGCGTGAAGGCCTACTAGCGCAGCGGACCAGCAGAGAGCATCCATTGTTCAGGGAGACCGCTTCGGTCCGGAAGACTGCACGTCCAAGCGACCTTGGCGCCCTCGGGAGCAGTACGCCACCCCCACGCCATCAGCCTCATGGCCTCAGGGGCGCTTCGAATCCAGCAGCTGGCCACATGACGGGCCCTCGGCGGCGCTGTTCCTCGAGGCTGCGTGCGTGCGGAAGGAGGGCGAGAAGAGGTGGCGACCGAGGCGGAGTGCGAGCATCGCCTCGGCAGAGCCGTGCTGCCTTCCAAACCGCCACATCCCTCCCCTGTGGCACAGCCGCTCTGGAACGCACGTCCACACCCCTGTTCCTGCTGAGGCTGGCGCGTACGCATCTCGTGTGTGCCGCCTGTGTACTCCAAACCTTCCCCACTCCCACATACCGTCGCCATTGTTCCCATGGATTGGGCATCCCGAGCTAAAACCTTCTTGTGCGTGTCAGCCGCACCCCCTCGTGTGTGGGGAGTGATGGTGCGATGTGTGGATGCCCGCCTAACGGCCTTGCTGCCCAACGGTGTCATGTGCACCGTGTCCGACTGCACCACCACGCCGCCCGAGGCAAAGGTGGGGGCCAGCTTTGGGAAGAACCGAGGATGCGAGCAGTTATGAAGCAATACCATGCCCCTCCTGTCTTGCAGCCGACCGCGAGGCGCGGCGACTGCTGCCTACCTCGCCACTGCGTGCTCGAGCCTCGTCGGGTATACGACCTCGTCGCCCCGAAGCGAGAAACGGCACATCTCGCCCGACCCCTGCGGGTCAGCCGAAGCGAGGGCGTGGGCTCTGGCGTCTCAGCACTCTACTCCAATCTGGCCGGCCCGGCGCCGAACCTCTCCACGGCTTCCAAAGCCCCTCAGCCACTTGACACTCGTCACCCACTTGCCACTCTGGGACAGCATTCCGTGCGTCGGGGGTTCCCGATCGCGCCTCCACGGCTCTGGCAGGGGTCGCCGACGAGTTAGGCAGCCCACCGTCGCCGATCGGGGGCTTGAGCGGGCATCCAGTGCATCTGAGGTGTCAGGTTATATGCTTCCACAGGGGCACGTGATGTGCTCGGTCCCAGTGGGTTTCCGTGGGTGTTCGTTGGCGGCGGGGGCGGGCATGGCGGTATACGCGAGCGAGTTCGCTGCCGCGAGGGCCCAGAAGGACCGCGAGTCCACCGCCGACCCACAATCCAATCTTGGCATCCATCTTGGCATCGTTGATTGCTGAGCGATTGAGAGGATTGCAGAGAAGATAGATGATAGAGGGCGTGGGAGTGGGTTTGGTGCGGCTTCGTGGCCGCCGATCGCCGACCATCTGCCAGCGAGCGGAGATGAAGTGAGCGGCATCGGATCTAGGATGTGAGCGGCTGGAGCGGTCAGTGGGCAAGGCATTCGATAAAAACCGCATGCCAGGGGTTGAGTGAGTGGAAGGCACGCGTCGGAATGGATTAGCCGATTAAGTTGCCTCCCTCGACGCGCTCTCCACCACTGACACCGCTGACACCGCTCAGCGGCCACCTTATCCGCCTTGGCTGCATTGGCTACTGATACGGACTCCCGCTGCCCACATGCTTGTCGAGCGGGTGATCCGCCGTCTGGCGATCACTGCCTGTTCACGTGCTCGGCAACCAATGCATCCATGACGCTCGAAGATCGTGGGGACTTCCGCACCAGACCGCCGTAGGGTCGTACCATGTCAAGTGTTGCACAGAGCTGCCCATCAAGGTCGTGCGAGCCCGACATGAGTTGCGAGCGTCACGCGTATTCTGCAGCTCCTGTATGTGCAAGCACATTCCGCACGAGCACGGGCCCCGCGGCCCCCCCGACTGACCTGGGGCCGGAGCGATGCGACGGATCTTGGGTGCACTCACCGGGGGAGCGGCGGCGGCCCTCGCTTCCCAAGGGCGCTCGAAGCTGCCAGACGTGGTTCTCGTTGGCTGGCGCCCAGCTCTTTTTTGTTCGTGCAGAGGGGCAGCGGCTCGTGGCGCTGGCTTAGACGGGCCTAGGGGGGCTTGCGGAAGTCGGCTGCCTCGCCAAGCCCGCCACGCACGCCACCACCCACCTATCTCGCCAACCACGCCTGCCCCGCCGTCTACACGACGCTGTTGTTGCGCGCTGCTGGCCACTCGGCGCTCATCTGGTAATCTCAGGAGCTGCCACGGCCCGTGGGGGCGGGGGTCGCGGATAGGCACAGCGACGATGTGGGGGCGGGGCCGATATCGCGATTCATTCATAATGGTCGCATCGACGCCGTGTCAGTCCATCCCCGCAAACTCGACGCCGTGTCAGCACCACCCCCGCACTGGCCAACTCCCCCCTCTAGAACACCACATTCACTCGCCTAGCGTGCCACCATGTCGAAGGACGTCGAGGCGCAGACCGTCTACTACGAAGACAAGAAGACCCCCACCTCGGTCGATGTCGAGGAGGCAAAGGGGACCGACGGTGAGATGGTCGAGCCCGGCCTCCACCGCGGTCTCAAGGACCGTCACATCCAGATGATTGCCCTCGGCGTGCGTCGCACCTCCTAACTCTGCTGACAACCAGGGTGTCATCGGCACGGCCCTCTTCCTCGGTACCGCGCCCGCCCTCGCCGACGGTGGACCTGTGAGTGTCTTTGCCATGTCTCTTGTCCACGGAACTTGGGACCCGAGCCCCGCACGGCGCCGGAGCTTGCCCCACGCGCCCCGCTCTCGATGGCCCCGCACCACAGAGCGCGCGCGCGACGGGCTCCGGTGCGCGCGTCGGTGTTGCGTCAGCCAACGAGATGGGAGGCGCGGGGATGGAAAAGGCGAGATCCGTGCCTGGGTGGCACGTGTTCCGGCGATCCGCGGTCCGACGATCTGGGCGGAAGCGTCGTGGCGAGATAAGCGAGACTGGCGATGCTGACCGTTCCCAGCTCGGCATGTTCCTTGGTTTTGCGAGTGAGTACCTGCGCGGCGGGTGCAAGCCTGGACAACTACAAGACAAGAAATGCACGCCTCTGAGGGCTGCTCCGTCCTTGTCGGCTGTCGGCGACCCTCGCGCCACCAGGCGCGTCGCTTGGCCGGCCGCCGGTGGCCCCGCACTCCCTTGGGCCGCTCTCCGCCCCTCTCGACGGACATGTCCACTGACGCGCAGTGATGGGCACGGTTGTGTACTCGATGATGGCGTGCCTGGGTGAGATGATCGTCCACACCCCTATTGCTGGCGGTCACATCGCGTGAGTCTCCTCGGCCGTGTCGCTGCCGTTCTGCGCTAACCCCAGCCTTGCGCAACGATATGTCGGCGAGAGTATGTCCTTCGCCATGGGCTGGTTCTACTGGTACCTCTGGACCATCCTCTACCCTGCCGAGCTTGCTGCGTGCGCGGTCCTCATCGGTTACTGGCTCCCGGACGTCAACGTCGCCGTCTGGATCACCGTCTGCCTGGTCGTGTGCACGTTCCTCAACTCGTGGAGCGTCAAGGTCTACGGCGAGAGCGAGTTCTGGTTCGCCCTCACCAAGATCATCCTCATCATCGGCCTGATCTTTGCGTCCGTCATCGTCTCGGCCGGCGGCAACCCCAAGGGCGAGGTCATCGGCTTCAAATTCTGGACCGGTGAGAACGGCCCTTTCCGCCAGTACCTCGGCATCGAGGGCTCGCTCGGCCAGTTCCTCGGTTTCTGGGCCACCCTCACCCGCGCCGCGTTCGGCTACTGTGGTCTCGAGAACGTCTCGATCGCCGCCGGCGAGGCCGAGGACCCGAAGAACAACATGGCCAAGGCGATCAAGCGTGTCTGGATCCGTATCGTCATCTTCTTCGTGTGCACTACCTTCGTCATCACCCTCATCATGCCCTCGAGCGACCCCAACCTCCGCCTCGGCACCGGCACCGCCGCGTCGTCGCCCTTCGTCCTTGCCTTCTCGCGTGTCGGCATCTCGGCCCTCCCCTCGGTGATCAACGCCGGTGTCCTCTGCTCGGCCACCTCGGCCGCCAGCGCCCACATGTACCTCTCGACCCGTGCTCTCTGGGCGCTCTCGCACAACGGCCGCGCCCCCGCCATCTTCAAGCGCACCAACCGCTGGGGCACTCCTTATCTCTGCGTCATCACCACCTTCCTCTTCGGCCTCCTCGCCTACACCGCCGCCGGCAACAAGACCGCCTGGCAGATCTTCGACTACTTCTCGTCCATGATCGCCGTCGTCGGCCTCATCTCGTGGTGCGGCATCGGCTTCATCTACATCCGCTTCCACAGGGCCTGCAAGGTCCAGGGCTTTGACCGCTCGCGCCTCAGCAAGTACAAGGCGCCCAACTTCCTCATGCCCTTCCTCGGCTACTACACTCTCATTTTCTGCGCGCTCGTCGTCATCTTCAACTCGTGGCGCGTCTTCCTCAAGGGACGCTGGGACACTGCCGTCTTCATCGTCGGCTACCTCCCCATCCCGCTCTTCTTCATCGCCTACTTCGGCCACAAGGCGTGGAAGAAGGACAAGATGATCCCCCTCGAGCTCATCGACCTCGAGACCAACTCGCACGAGGAGGACTTTGGCGAGCCCAAGGCCCTCCCGACGACGCTCTGGGGCCGCTTCGTCCATGCCATCATCTAAGGCGTGGGCGCATTGCGCACATTGTGCATAACGTCATACATTCGCGGGCCAGCACGTTGTGGCCGCCGCCATCTATTCATGTCTCTTGGGGGGTAGAGGTTAGCACGTCGTGTGTCGGATAGGGAGAAGTAAAGTATGGGGTGTAATGAGAGAGAGGGAGAGGGTTCATAGTCGTTGTCTAGTGCTCTCCGCACACGCACATGCATCTTGCATCAATGAAAGCGAAGAGGGTGAAGCCCAAAGGTTGCCGTGTTGAGCATGCCAACCGTGCCTCGCAAGTCATCACACCAGCTCATCAGCTCATTCACATTTGTCTGGTCATGTAAGGAGCACTCTCGAAGGCATGAGCTACGTGTGTCGCTGCACTTCTAGCAGAGAGGAGTACCACGGTAGTGAGCGCGAGATATCGTAGCCGTTTAAATACTTGGGCCCACCCAACAGATATTGAAGTTTGACTAGGGTCGCGTGGCGAAATGGCATCGCGTCTGACTACGATTCACAATCCTGTCGTCATCAGGAGATCGCGGGTTCGACCCCCGTCGTGACCTAGCTACAGAGCTTCTCTTTTGCTCTTGGCAGGTAACGGTTGTTTGCGGCAGTGATGGAGACTTTGCCCGCCAAGTGCGGAAGAAATTTCGGATGGTGGAGGTTATAATGGCCGTTGTGCACGTGACCCGTCCTTGGACGTGTCGGCTTGCCGTCCCCAAGCGCTTCACTCCTCTCCCTCTGCGCGCTCTTCCTATCTTGCTCTTGCTTGCGAGTACCTAGCTGCCGTGCATGGCTATGCAGCTATGCAGTACTTCGCATCTATCTGCAGCTACCTATTCCTATATGTCCCAAATCTACGAAGTGCTCATCCCCAACTGTCCATTGATCACACGTCTATCCCATCCAGCTTTCGCCATCACAACTCGCTGGCCTCGACGTGGGCTCTGCGTTTTGGCCCGTTACCGTTCCCCTTTCCACCGGCCTTGGAGCTGGACACGGTGACGGACCCGACGACAAGCTCCGAGCCCTGCCCGAATAGGCGGCTCCCCTCGGAACTGGCCTCGTCGGCAAACTGGACCTGCGCGCCCGTGGCGGGGTGGACATAGTACCCGTCCTGGGGGTTGAGGCGGACGAGGCTCTTCCCGAGGGAGGGGACGAAGCCATCCATGAGGGTGAACGTGCCAAAGCCGCACACGAGCTGGCGGATCTCGCCGACATCCTCCTCCTCGCCGCCGCGGTCGATGACCACGCTCCCCCTGTCCGGGGGGTAGTAGCCCACCCTGTCGATCTTGTACACCTCGCGCCCGCCGACGAGCCAGCTCACCGTCTTGGCGGAGCGGTCGTACGCGACCTTGAGGGAGTGCATGTCGCCGGGGCGGCGGGACGCGACGCGCGTGAGCGCCGTGAAGCTCGCGTAGTTGTGGGTCGCGCTGCGGCCGAACGCCAGCCTCTCGTAGAGTGCGTACACCCCGTCGTTGGTGAGGGCAAAGTCGAAGATCATGAACGTCTCAAAGTCACCGTTGACAGCCCCGACAAATCCGAGGGACGGGTCGTTCGCCCTCGCCCCAAACGGGTTAGCTTCGGTCCCGAACACCTGTCCCCCGACATGTGCCTCGCACGACGTCACGTAGCCCGGAGCCGTGTCGTATCCCGGGAAACCGGCGCTCGAGGTCGCGTTCGCGAACACGAGCCACTTGACGTGGTCGAGGTCACCCGGGAGGCCGCTGTCGGGCGGCGCGGTGAGCGTGAATGCCGGCGTACCGCCCGCACCAGCAGGCGAGGTGACTGTCAGCCGCCCGCCCTTGGGCTTGGATATGCTCGCGACGCCGCCATTGCCGACGTACGGCCCAAACGTAAAGTAGTTCCACTTGGCGTCGGGGGTGCTGGTGTCGAAGCCGCCCTTGAAGTCGTCGATGACGGTCGTGTACTCGAGGGGGTCCTTTGCGCGATGCGCGTGGGTAGGCGCATGAGCAACGGCGCCCCGCACTAGCGCGACCAGAAGGGCAGCGAGGGCGATCATGATGGGCGCCGGGAGTGAGAGTCGGGAGTCAACAGATGGACAGCACCACCGCCCTTTAATGATCGCCGGGATCGACGCTGATGTGACGATCACCGCGCAGCCGAGGCTGTTGTTTTCGCGACCGGTGCGAGCTTGAGGGCGAGCGAGTGGGCTGGCGCGGAGTTTGTGACGTCGGCTCCACTCCGCAGTGAGGAGAGCGAGCAGGCCGCCCCCACGGGGCAGCGGTCAGCGGTCAGGTCAGTGGGGGCTGTCCTCGGCCGATGTCAGTGGGTTTCGCCTTGCCCACTGTTGCTGCATCCCTGACGCGGACAGAGGGCTTGTGGTCAGGCCTCGGAGGGAGCGCTTATGGCATTGTTATATCAGACGTTCCTGTTCGCCAAGGCCTTCGTACTAAGCCGGGCTGAGAGCACTTTGAGGCCTCGATGCCGGCAACGCACACCTATCGATCCGGACTGGTGACACGAGGTTGTGGGGAGGCTGGTGTGTAGGATGGACGCTGGCTGCGGCTGAGAAGGCATGCCAGCGCGTTCTGGGGTTGTGGTCGCATTCCGCGTTGACCGGGTTGCCAGAGTCCCTAACGCCACAGGAGCTCCGCTGCCCCACCCCAGCCGCAGTCGCAAGTGAAGCAGCAGCCGCCTGACCCCGTCTCCGAAGACAGCCGCCAATGAGGCACGACGCGCGTCCCGTGCCGGCAAGGTCCCCGATGCTGAAACGCAACGTCCACCAACGCTTCAGTTGCCCCAGGGCCGGATCTGCTGTACGCATAAACAGCCAATCTCGTGATATGCGGAGGACCCCATGCCCACCTCGGCCGTCGTCGCCCCAATCTACCCTGCCCCGCCGGTCGGTTCAACTGGACGCCCAGCGCCTCCGCCACCGCACGGACCATGAGTTTAAGCTCTCGCAACAGGGCCACTGCAGCCACCTCCTCTGGATGGAACACTTCATGCCGCAGCGAGGAATGCCAGCCGACCAGGCTGACTTGTGAGCCCGATACGCATGATACTGCGCGTTGTCTCGTGAACCCGGGCGCCAGCTCGATAGGTGGTGAACCCCAGAGCAGATAGTCCACGCGGCGCAACGGCACGTCCGAGGGTCCAGCAGAATGCATCGGTAGGTGGAGGAGGAGCTCCTCTCACTCAGCCCCTCGAGCGCAGAGCGCTCACCAGATAACAAGAGAGGAATATGGGAGATGTATGTGAAATATGGTTAGATGATGATGGAAGGACCCCTTCTAGATACGGACTTAGGCAAAGAGGAGGCGGTACAGGCGCTTGTACCAGGGCTTGGCGGCGCGCTCGGCGCGGAACTGGCGCATCTCCTCGACAGTGAGCCAGCTCTTGCGGCCAGTGTCGAGGTCAATGTCGATGGCGCGCTTGGGCCACGTGCGGATGCACGCCCACGAGATGCCGTACATGGCGAGGATGACGGGGAGCGAGAGCCAGATCATGAAGAAGCCCTCGGCGGCCTCGCGGCCCTTGGGGGCCTCACCGATGGGCCAAACAGCCGAGTAGAACTGGGCGATGAGGATGAGGATGATGAGGCCGGCCGAAAGGTACGAGCCCCAGACGCCACCAAAGGCCTGGTAGGGAAGCTCCTCGACCGAGTGGCCCTGGACGGTCCACGCACGGCGGAAACGAATGTGGGTGAGGCAGATGGTGAGCCAGGTGAAGAGGGTCGAGAGGCCCGAGAGCGCGAGGAGCCAGTTGAAGACCTGGGTGCCGGCGTCGGGGATGAGGTTGAGGTAGCAGATCGGGCCAAAGGCGACGATGGCGGCAACGGCCCAGAGGGGACGGCCCGACTTGTCGACGTAGGTCAGGAACTTGGGTCCGTAGCCCATCTCGCAGAGGGCGACGATGGGGCGCGAGCCACCGTAGATGCACGACATGCCCATGGCAAGGACGGCGAGCACGATGGTGATGTTGACGAACGAGTCGATGCCGGCAATGTTGGCGCGGCGCATGACGATAACAAAGGGCGAGCCGTTGGCGCCGACGCCCTCGGTGAGAAGGGGCTCGTCGTAGGGGATGGCAAGACCGATGAGGAGAATGAGAGTGAGGTAGACGATGATGATACGCCAGAAGATGTTCTTGATGGCCGAGGGCATGGTGGTGCGGGGGTTGGGGGTCTCGGTGGCAGCGAACGAGACGATCTCGGAACTGGCCGTCAGCGGGCGCTCGCGTACAAGACGACACCAAACTTACCCAGCGTAAGAGAAGGCGGCGGTGATGAACACGCTGCACACGCCCTTGAAGCCGTTGGCGAACGCTCCCGGGTTGTACCAGTACTGGGCGCCGATGTACGAGTCGTACATGCTCCCGGCGGGGCCACCACCGCAGACGCAGATGACGGCGATGAAGAGGAACATGACAACGACGAACAGCTTGAGGGCCGACACCCAGAACTCGGTCTCGGCGTACCCGAGCGTACCGAACAGAGCGCCGATGATCATAATGATGAAGAAGATGGTGTACCAGACGGCCAGGGGGATGTTGGCCGCGTTCTCCCAGTACATCACCGTCGAGGTCGCGACGGTGATCTCAAGGGGGAGGGTGACCGCCCACTGGAAGGCATAGTTCCAGCCGAGGGCGCAGCCGAGGGCAGGGTCGAGCATGCGGGACGCGAGCGTGAAGAAACCCCCAGAGACCGGGTAGACGATGGCAAGCTCGCCGAGAGCCTGAGCAAGCTACATGTCAGGTGGGCAGCGGAAGTGTGCTCACGAAGAAGACCATGATACCCATGATGACCCAGGCGAGGAGGATTCCCGCGGGGCCACCGACCGAGAGCGCATAACCAGAACCGACGAAGAGACCCGTACCGATGGCACCTGGAGTCAGCATGCTTGAGTTTGAATTGAAGCAGGTACGCGGAGGCAGTGGCGGAGCCACATGTGACACCGTTACGCTCCACCATCTCGGATGTGGTGAGATGTATTGTGTGGCGGTGTGGAGCATGTGGCGGTCGACTATGGCCGTTGTGGACGTCGGTGGCGCCGACACGGGCCCTCGGGTATGTCCGAGTCAAACTCACCGCCGACAGCAATCATCTGCAGGTGGCGGGGGCGCATCTTC
>JAMALN010000450.1:0-30089 GCA_023630115.1 Cutaneotrichosporon sp. PK4640 | reverse complement strand
ACGACCTCTTTGAGCCCAAGGAGGTCAAGCACGCCGACCAGAGCCTCGTCCTCTGCCACGGCCTGTTGTGAGTGTTTGGCGCTCTCTACCATCTCCCACCGTCTTCTGGCGCATCTCACCGCGAGGGGACATAACATCCACTCTCGCGCCAGCTCCACCGTTGTGCACCCCCGTCTTCGGAGCTAACGATCAGCGGCTCCAAGCAGAACTGGCGCTCGCTGGCCAAGGGCTTCGCCCAGCGCCTCGGCATGCCCGTCTACTCGCTCGACATGCGCAACCACGGCATGTCGCCCGCCGCCACGCCCCACGGCTACGCCGACATGGCGGCTGACATTGCCGCGTTCGCCGAGAAGGCCGGCATCAAGAGCGGCATGAACCTCCTTGGCCACAGCATGTGAGTGGAACTGAAGCGCCAGCAGGCGAGCTGCTGCTTCTCCCCTTCTCCCCGGGATAGGCAGCGTTCTGCTTGAGGAGCGGCCGCGCTCAGGCTCGAAAATGCCGCCGCGCACCAGCTCGCCCGTGCCGACTCGCCCCTCCCCCCATCATCGCTGACAGCAGGGGCGGCAAGGCCGTGCAGGCGTACGCGCTTAACAAGGAGCTCAACGGCAACCTCCGCTCGCTCATTGCCATCGACATGTCGCCTGCCACCGGCAAGGTCGCGCCGATGTGAGTGTGCCGGTACTCCGGCCTTGGATCGTGCTGACCCGCCCAGCTTCATGGAGTACATCAACGCCATGCGCGAGGTCGAGGCCGCCAAGGTGTCGAGCCGTGCCGACGCCGACAAGATCATGGAGAAGGTTGAGCCGGTGAGTCCCCTTCCGCCTTTGCATTTGTGGCGTCGAGTTGAGCCTAAATGCGGGGTCAAGTGCGGGGTAGTGGAGGCGCGCTTGTCCACGCGCCCGATCTCTGCCTGATCTGCCGTTCCATCTCGGTCTTCTGCGCCCCCTTCTGCGCCCAAGCCACTGACGCCAGGATGTCGCCACGCGCCAGTTCCTCCTCACCAACGTCCTGAACAAGGACGACGGCGACGGCAAGAGCTACCTCGCCTTCCGTGTCCCGCTCGACATTATGGCCGGCGAGATCCCCGAGATCGGCGGGTTCCCCTACACCCCTCCCCCTCCCGTCAGCGAGACCTCGCCCCAGTGGGAGGGCCCCACCCTCTTCCTCAAGGGCAAGAAGAGCCCGTACATCAACCGCAAGAACATCCCCATCTGCGAGGCCTACTTCCCCAACATGCAGCTCGTGACCCTCGACGCTGGGCACTGGGTGCACGCCGACCAGCCGGGCGAGACGACCGATGCCGTCGCCAAGTTCATCGCTGGTGAGCGCGTCGACAACCGCGAGTAAAATAGAAGTACAATGCATGGGATCTTGGCTCGGTTGGGAACTGAGCGTAGGATGCGAATTGAGGGGAGGTCCCAACTACCCTCTGCCTGCCTCGGGTCAGGTCTCTCAGGAATCACCTCGAAGACAGCCTCAAGCATTGTTGCCGACTCGGAGAGAGCGGGTACACTTGAGGCCGCCCCCAGTGCCAGAGTTTCCAGGGGCAGAGGTCTCGACATATGAAGACCCTGCAATGGCCGAAGCAAAAGGTTGCGCGTGCGCTGACTCGAACAGCGGTTGGCCCAGATGGGAAGAAGCTCAAGCTCCACAACGGACAGTGATAACCACCTACACTACACACGCTTGCTCACGAGCGTGTCCGTCTTGAGATGACCAGATGGTGTTGTAGGAACCGCGCAACTGCTGCCTGCGCATTCGTATAGGGACAGTTTTGGCCTCTTGGCAGCCGAATCCTGGAACATGGGAGACAGTGTCACCGATTAGATGCATCCCCGAAGCGTCGACCGCAGCATTGTTCAGATTCCTCACGTCGCGGGAGGCGTGCATGTCCTGCAACGGCTCCATCTGCCGACAGCACACACCTTCAGGCCCTCCCCCTTTGCCTACACGCAGTTGCCCTGCACGCAGTTCTTGCCGGTAGCGCACTGGGGTAAGCCACGTCGCATCCCAACCCACTTTCATATCGCACATGCCGCAGTGGCGGTTATCGTTTTCATGGTTGATACACTCGAGCCCACATCGCCCTTGATTCGGGGGACACCCGGCATTCCCTGCACAATAGCCGTTGACGCAGTTCATGCCCGGTTGGCACTGTCTCAGCCGTGCCATGACACGCTTGACTTACCCGGACCCCACACGCGCCGCAGTCTGAGTTGTCGTTGCTCAGGTTGACACACCGGCCGTTGCATGGGCGCTGTCCAGGCGCGCACACGAGACATGTGCCGTCGATGCATGCGACCCGATCGTAATCGCTGGACGAGAGGGAGGCGTAGCACTCGTGTCAGACGCGCGACGCTGTCACCCACCCTGTTATTGCACCTGCCACAGGCGCTCACACTGCTGGTGAGGTCGGCGCAGAACGGTACCCCATTTTCGTCGTTGCACCGCGCAGTCCCGGGATGGCAGACACACTTGCCCCCGATGCAGTCGGCCAAGCCATGGCACTAGAGTCAGAGCTGGCTCGCAAGACTCACTTCGTTCCCACAGGATCCGCAGTTGCGCGGGTCATTCTGGAGGTCGTAGCAGTCGGCGCTGCCCATACTTCCTCCGCATGCAAAGTGTCCGTCGGGGCAGGGCTTGGTAATGTTCTGGCACCGGTAGTGGAGGCACTGCGTGCCCCCCTCGCACTGCGTTAGACTGTGCGCGGACCCGACGTACCTTGATCCCGCATCCACCACAGTTCGAGTTGTCAGTCCTGTAGTCGGGGCAGTCCCAGTTGCACGCCGGCTCGTGGGATTCCAAGCAGAGGCACTGCCCATCCTGGCAGTACTGCCGGCGGTACAGGCACGCATTCCCACACGCACCACAGTTCTCGGGGTCTCTGTCCAGCTCCAAGCAGAGCCCGTTGCTGTCCGTCTGCCAAGGAGGACATCTCGGCTCAGTCTCCTGTGGAAGGGCGACGGCTTGAACCCCAGCGACCTTGAGCAGCTCGGCCCAGCTGGAGTGAGACGGCGTACCAAGCAAGACGACGCCGAGGAGAGAACCGAGGGTGCGCATTATGTGCGGCAGCTCAAGGCTGGAAAAGCCTTTCCGGTGGAAGCGAGAGGGTGTTGGACTTAGATTGGCACAGCCTCTTCGGGGAGAAGTGCTGGATGTTGGAACGGCGAGGGCTCGAGAGAGGAAGCGAGCTCAGCGACGCTGTCGGACAGTTGCAGCAGCTGGGAAGGGAAAGAGGGCGAGGCCGATTAATAGCGAGTAAGAGGCTATATGCCATCTAATCCGCCACACCCATGCCGATCATTCATTGCAACGGGATGGAGGCCGCTCGTCCGCGGAATGTCGGTAAGGTACACACCGAAGTTTAAGCTTGTTTGCTTGGCCCAGGCTACATCAGGCGACTCGCTGCATTGACACTGCGGTCCGAAGCACTGGGTAGGCAAACTCTAGTGCGAGTGTCCGCCGGGTGCGGGGCAACAGGTAGCTGCACGGCACTTCGAATAAGAGGCCACGCCAGCCAACAATCCAAGATTCGTATTTAACTGATCAATTCGCAGCAAATGTAGCAGTAGACTTGTCGTTCCCCAACAAACTTTGTGCCTTCGTCCCGCTGGGGCTCCCGTTGCTCTCTGCGCAATTCTCACCCTCTCGGGCTTACACGCACACCCCCTCGACGCAGTTCTTTCCAACGGCACACTGATGTCAGCGCACTCTCGGCCGCACGCACCTCGTTATCGCACTGGCCGCAGTGACGGTTGTCGTTGTCCATGTTGACGCATCCGTCGGGCTGGCACCACTCCTGGTAGGACGGGCAGCCCATCTCGTGGCCACTGCAGTGGCCGCTGAAGCAGTTCTGACCTGGAGCACACTGGTTTAGCGGGCCCTTGACATACTCACCTCGAGCCCACACATGCCGCAGTTCATGTTGTCGTTGAACTTGTTGACGCACCCGCCGTTGCACTGGATCATGTCCGGGCCTCCATCACACGCCACGCACTCGCCGCCCTTGCACAGCTTCTCGGAGCACTAGGTGAGCGGGCACCGTACGCTACTCACGTAGGAGTTGCAGTCGCTGCAGTGCTCGACGTCGGTGAGCAAGTCGACACAGCGGTCGATGTACGGGAGGCCCCGGATGTTGCACAGCGTCCTGCCCGGATCGCAGATGCACTTGCCGCCCACACAGGCTCCGCCCTCGCACTGCGTTTAGCCCAACCATCCTCCCACTCACCCGTTGGTCACACTTCCCGCAGTGGTTGGGGTTGCTCGAAATATCCATGCATTGACGCTCCAGGGAATCGCCCGATACCGCGCACGACAGGTGCCCAGCGGGGCAAGCGGCGCACTCGCCCTGCACGCACACCGCAGCGTCGCCGCACTGGCGTCAGCTCGCCCGCAGAGCGCTCACCGAGTTCCAACAGTCACCACAGTTGCCGGAGTCGTTCATGAAGTCGGGGCACCACGCCCCGTTGCAAGCTGGACGGCCACTCGGCTGGCAGATGCACTTGCCCCCAGTGCAGGTGGCTGCACTGTCAACGTGGCCAAAACAGTTGCTCCCGCATTCGCCGCAGTTCTCCAGGTTCGTCTGCAGGTCCACGCAGATAGGCTTGCCGTAGTCGAAGCACAGCTGGAGGCCACGGTCGCATTCCTGCCGGGTTTGGTGGACGGCAGCGCGGACAGCTGTGTGAGCGTGGTCATCCATGTTGCAGCTTACCGGCGGTGCCAAGGAGGACCAGCGAGACGGCGAGCATAATGAGTCGAGGTTATCGCGCGCTGTCCATGATGCATCGACCCACTTTATCTACCACATGCACACCGCGACAAAGCGAGTTGTGGCAGTCACATGGTCCGTAATGCTTAGCGAGGCTGGCCCGAGAGAGCCTGACGTGAACATGAGCTTCCCGCAACTCTATGCTTAACTTTGGCGGTCAGCCTGATACATTCCAATGCTGCGCCCAGCTCAGCCTCAGTCACGGACGTGAGAGCCTACCCACTGGGATGCGCTTGCTAACGGACCCAAACAAGCCCCCGGGAGTCTACAGCCAGTTCCAGGCTTCAGTTACTCAAGTTACTCGAGTTCGGCCGCTTCATGCGGTCGTACGCCCTCCAGCGTGACCTCAAACACCTCGTACGTATCAGACAGACACACCAGTCTCCACACAGAGTCGCAGCATCATCTAGGGCCTCTTGAGTTCCTTTAAACTCCTCTACAGCCCGTCGACGCACAGTTGCGGACGGCCGCGGCCACGGAGGCCGGGCCGGGCGCAGACTCACCATCAGCGGCCGCTTAGCTCAGCTGGTTACAGCATTGTACTAATACGCAGAGCGTATCGGTAATGCAAAGGTCGGCAGTGCGATCCTGTCAGTGGTCAGCCTCCTGCACTCAAGACATCGCGAGTGCAGAGTTGTCTTTTGCCTGAATTTTTGGATGGCGTGAGAGACTGGGATGTGTAAGACATGCGGACAAGAGTTGCTCCGATCGGAGGTGGATTGGTGTCTGGATGCTTTGGGAGATCCCTGTAGACAGTGCGGCAGTGGTGGAGGTCAAGGCGGTGGAGGGGGCCGCAGGGTCGCCCGAGGAGACCGGCGTGGCGGTGATCTCGCCAATCGAGGTCCTCGCTGCCACGTTGTGGTGTTCGCCTTGCCCGATGTCCTGCCAGTTGCCGCTGTCAATGTCGCGCTGCGCGCCGTCCTCGGCGCAGACCACAATCTGGCAGAGCAACATAGCCGTAAGAGCAGATACATGTGTAGCTGTTGTTGTTGGGCAGACTTCACCTAATACGGGAAGATGCTCTTGAGACCCGAAATCGAGTCCTCCACGACGTCGTTGAACACGGAGCTGTTGACCCACGGTCCCGACCGGCGCATGTACAGCGCCAGGCGGACGTCCTCGCCGAGGCGGCGGTTTGCACTCCGTGTGCTTGCTTCGTTCTGGTGCTTTGCAACACCCGCCTCGCCCTGGTCGCGGAAGAACATCTCGCTGATGCTCTGTGCCGCGTTTGACACCTCCAGACTGGTCGAAATGTCGGCCTGGTTGTTCTTCCGTAAACACTAGAACCAATGGCAACTTACATCGGCGATGGCGCGCAAGATGTTCTCGTACGCCTGGTCCATGAGCTTGCGGTAGCTCTCCGCGAAAGTCCTGGGCGGCTGGACGGGTGGCCCGAGGTCGGCGCGACGGCTCGCGAGGCAGTTTGCGATCCACTGGTCGACGTCGCCGCGGCCGGCGAAGAGGGCAGTGCGCGAGCCGGCATTGTTCACGGGGCCAGTGGCGGTGGGCGTGGCATAAGACGACAGAGCATGCTGTGAGGCTTGGGGCTGCGAGACTTGTTGCGCTTGGGGCGGCCCTCCGGTGGGGCTGAACGGGTCGAACGCGCTGAAGCCGTTTCCCGCCATGGCTGCGGTCTGTGCGTGGGCTTGCGATGGCGCATTCATTCCCGTAGGCTGGTACCCCATTTGACCGTAGCCGCTGTTCATCTGCGCACCCCACTGGCCTTGCTGGGGCTGCTGTTGCGTGCCCCACGAGCCTTGCTGCGTCTGCTGTTGTGCGCCCCACTGCCCTTGCTGTGGCTGCTGTTGAGTGCCCCACAGCTGCTGTTGGGGTTGTTGCTGCTGCTGCGTGCCCCACTGCTGCTGGGGTTGCTGCTGTTGACCGTACGACTCTTGAGGGAGGAGAGGCTGAGGCGCAGAAGTCGAATACGACTGGTTCAGCCCCGTGTACATGGGCTGCTGCATGCCGCCTCCGGAGCTAGACCCGCCCCACCCTGTCGACATGGGCTGCTGGTATCCCGTCCCCATCTGTTGGTTTGAAGCCGCGCCGGCTGGCGACAGTAGCGAAGACTGATAGCCCGTCCCGGTCGCCTGCTGTTGAGGAGCAAACGGATTTGAAGGTGTGCTCGTCGACGACCGTCCAGGCGAGGGTGCGAAAGGGTTGCTCTGCTGCTGCTGAGGTGGCTGCTGGGGTGGCGGCTGTTGCTGTGGAGCGTCATCGTCTGCCGCATAGAGCTGCCCAGTCGGCCTGTGAAAGGCGTTCTGGAGCATGTCGAGGCGCTGTATGTCGGGGTATCGGTCTGCCATGATGGAGTGTATGATGTGAGAGGATGTTGACGATGGATGGCCGTGATGTCGGTGCACGGATAGATGGAGGCGAAAGCGGTGAATGTTGGCGATGACGTACTTTTACGTAAGCTTGAACAAAATCACGTGACTGACGTCGCTTCAAGGAGATCCGCTAGTCCAGCACTCCGTTAACGGCCTGCGTCAACTCGCGGCGGCGGTGCTGCAGAGTGGAGACTTGGGGCGGGGTTGCCCCTGCAGCTGCATCGTCATTTTCGTCACATCGACGGCAGGACTGATTGCATTCCAACTATGGTTTCTCCCACTGTCCAACTCCAGAGTCCTTTTGATAGTCCGTAGATTGTCCTGGGAGGTCACATGCACTTCCCATCGATGCAGTTCTTGCCGACCGCGCACTGGACCCCGCACGCGCCACAGTGCTGGTTGTCGTTGGCAGTATTGACACAGCCCAACGTCCCGCAGCTCGCCTGGCCCGGGGGGCATCCCGCGTTTCCGCCAGAGCACTCGCCATTGACGCAGTTGCTTCCCGCGACGCACTGGGTCAGCTCGGCCTATTATGACTCACTTGAACACTACAGTAGCCGCAGTTCTGGTTGTCGTTCATGAGGTTGACACACTGGTTGTCGCAGGCCGTCTGCCCGCCATCACACGGCCGACACTTGCCGTCGCGGCACAGGTCGTTCTCGCCCCAGCACTGTAGTAAGCACCGCCTCGTCCCTTGCTCACGTAGTTGAGACACGTGCCGCAGTGCTTCGAGTCGGTCATGAGGTCCACGCAAACGTCTGAGACGTCGTACGAGCACTTTGTCGAGCCGGCTGGGCAGGTGCACTGGCCATCGACGCAGGCGCCGTCGCACAACATCAGCCAACCTCATGCAGTAGACTCACGCGATATCCGCAGGAGCCGCAGTTATTCGGGTCGGTCATGAGGTTGACGCATACGTCGTAGTACCAGTCGCTGTCAAGACAGGCCCCATGGTTTGGAGGGCAGCTTCCGCACTTGCCATCGATGCAAGCCTCGCCGTACTGGCACTGGTCATCAGACGGGGCGTCTGGGGTGGTACTCACCGCGTTGTAGCACTTCCCGCAGGCGCGCTGGTCCCGGGCAAAGTCGTAACAGTACCCACCGCACGCGGGCTGGTTGTTGTACGCGCACATACACTGACCGTTGACACACGAGCTACCCTCACCCCCGCAGCCCTGGTGGCAGCCGCCGCAGTGCGTCTTGCTGGTTAGAAGGTCGACGCAAACTGGCACGTCGCTGTTGGAGTCGAAGTCGTGCTCGAGGCATTGCGCTTGGTTGCCGGGGCAGGCGCGCGGGATGATCGTCGCAGTGACAATAGAGAGGGTGGCCAGAGGTGCCAGGTGTCTAAAGAGCATGGTAGCAGGGCGGGTGGTGGGCGACTGCTGGAACCGCTAGGCTTATCATGCTCCCCTGCCCCAGAGTGCCAACTGAGCTCAGACCGCCGACGGGATTCACATGCCGCGGCGTACCGCGCGGAGCGGGCCCCGCCGATTGCTGCCACGAACTAACGTGCACCTTATATCAAGGAGTTCACCCGACGAACGATGCTTCGGCATGGTCACATGCCCTTATGCAGACTCCTGAAGCCCCACAGGATTCGGAGTCCGCCATCGCCCTTGTCTCCGATCCGAGAGCACACAGCATGACGCATGGAGGACGCTGACAACCGAGCAACTGACTGCTCCACCGGCTGGATGCTTGAGCGCAACAACCGCAGAGATGAAGCTTATTTCGCAGCCGGCTACAGACAGGATCTGCGGAATGAGAGTGCAGGAAGTCACACCAACGTCCGTCAGTCACAACGTCATCGAATACTGCTCTGCACCCCAAGCCCGTCCAGGTTTCGGGTTGAGCCCTCGAGCAGACCGAGCAAACGGCCAACACCGGTCCAACCCGCTGATGCGTCTGCCGCGCTCTCGATGGCAGCTGAGGTTTCCTCCTGATCAGACGGGCCAACCAGAGGAACAAGCCGAGCCCAACCTCGCTCAGGCCGTGCGTCTCGCCCTACTGGCAAAGCCGTAGTTCACTGCCGGTTGAGGCCGGGCGTCGGCTAGGTCTTTATCCACCACTCCTCCTGTGCAGAGCTTGAGCTCCGGGCGGCATGTTGGTGGGTACGCGAGGCTATCGACTTGCGGCCCAACGGTGGCAGAGCAGTCTCAGTGCAGTACATCTAGGGCTGAATGTAGGGCTATAACATGGTTTCCCTGCTCTCGCGTGCGCAGTGGTGGCGTCACGTACTACTAGTGGTCCTCTCGGCTCAGCCACTGCCCGCTGTCCCGACCTGAACTCAGTCGACATGATACGGGCGATCACACGCGTGAGAGGAGTGGTCGTATCGCGGTTGATGTTGGGGCTGAAGCTCGGAACCAGCGTCTGGATGTTGTTGGTCGTCGGGTCTTTCGCCCTTGAACTTTCGGGGATCGGTTTCTATCATGTGAAGGTAACATCGTCCTCACTTCCCCCCAACTCTTAACATCTGCACGCACATGAGGGTGCTCGCCCCATGGCGCGCTGGCACGGTCGCATCTCTTCTGGACCGGGGCGGACCGGGGCGGACCGAGCACCGTCACTGCGCCAGTGCAAGGGGATGACCAAAAGGTGAGCGACAGCAAACTTGTTACTCATCCCACATCCTTCCCACTTCCACCTCCACTTCCACCGCCACTGTCGACTCTCGTCTCGGGCCTCTCCACCAACGAACAGGCGCTGGACGAAAGCCTTTCTGCTGGCCACTACTATCCTGGCCGGTGAGTGGCACAGTGCTGGCCCGATGGCCCGATGGCTGATTATGAAGGGCATGAGTATCGTGGAGTAAGGCTGCCAGCTCCTCGACCACCTTCACCAGGCTGCTCCCGAGATTGTCGCCCTCTGGGTGATCCAGAACACGACCGAGCCATGGGTCGCCGCGTTAGTGCTTCGCATCTCCACACTGTCTCTGGCCGTTGCTAACCCGGACAGCGTAACGAGGTCAAGTTTCTCGCCGCCGCCTGATCCGTTAGTGTCCCAGGTGGGACGTATACGAAGGAAGTTGTGCAGTCCAGAATGCATTCCATGCGGGTTTGATCCTCTTGGAGCGCTTCTGCAGCTATACCAGGCCGGGTAATACTCGCTGTCACTGCCGCTTCCGGCTTGGCGGAGCCTATAGGCGTGCAGGGATTGGGCACGCCTTGCACGTGGCATCCACCCCGTGGGGCAGTCGTCGGGGGTCACCGTCCGCGATCACCTCGATCATCTCGGCACCTCGGCCCTCTTGGTGACTCCCTATCCACCATCCACAGTCACATCAGCAATGAGCAACCTCGACTGGGCCTCGTCCCCATCATCATTCTCCACCTCGCGCGCCCCGCGCAACGGGCAAAGAGGTACATCTCCCCCTCTCGCGCTCTGACAGCAGTGACGGCGCCCTTCACCCCCTCGAGCGCCGACTACGCGCCGAGCAAGCGCTACGCCGCCCTCCCCTCCTCCTTCGAGGGGGCGTCCACCGGGGTTGTGGAGACGGCGCGCCACTTCGCCGGCGGCGGCATGGAGGGCTGGGGGAGCCTGACCTACATCATGTGAGCGCACCAACTACACTGCTGACCCCAGCCTGCACTCGCAGACGGATCCGACGCGCACGACGTTCTCGGGGTTCATGAACTTCTCCGGGTCGGTGCTGGGGAAGAAGGGGGGGTTCGCCGCACACGACGAGGGCACGTGCCAGCCCGACGGGACTATTGAGGCGCGCTGGCGCATCGTCGAGGGGTCCGGGACGGGCGCGCTCACCGGCATCGCGGGAGCAGGCGCGTACCAGGTCCTCAAGGCCAACCAGCCCGGCGAGGAGAGCGTGCCGCACGCCGAGATGATCATCCACCTCCCCGACGACGGGGCCGCCTAGACTCCCATGATGTACATGTACGTGACCTCGGATGACGTGGAAGGCGTCGCGGACGCCAGGCTCATGATCCCATTCCATGCCCGTAACGGGTTGAGCGGGGCGCCTTCTGCTTCTGGCCGAGTAACCATCTCCTGGATGCCACGGGGCCAGCATCACATCGCTGCGACGTACTACTTGCCGAGGCGAACTGGTTCCTCCGGTTGCTGAGGCCGACTACGAACAGAATCCTAAATACACTTGCCGGCGACACAGTTCTTGCCCACGACGCACTGCCATCAGATTGCCGACGACTAACACTCACCTTGGTGTCGCACTTGCCGCAGTGGCGGTTGTCGTTCTGCGTGTTGATGCAGGCTGTGCCGCACCGCACCTGGCCCCACGGGCACCCCGCGTTGGCTTCGCACACGCCACTGACGCAGTTCGACCCCACTTGGCACAGCGCGTCAGCTCTGCCGCCCACGGACCCACCGCCACGCCGCAGCCGCCGCAGTTCTGGTTGTCGTTGTTGACGCTAGCGCACCGGCCATCGCAGAACAGCTGGCCGGAGGGGCACTTGCCGCACTTGCCGTGGTGGCACGAGCTCCCGACGGGGCACTAGTTGTGAGTGGTACCAGATCTAAGCCTACCGGCTTGTTGCACGCCCCGCAGGCCGCCGAGCTGGTGTTGAGATCAGCGCAGTAGAACGTGTACGGGGAGTTGCCGTCTACTCTGCACTGTGTCTGGCCGGCCGGGCAGACACACTGGTGGTTGGCGCAGGTGCCGCCGACACACTGCGTCAGCTGAGATCCAGGACGGCCTACCTTGATGCCGCAGTTCCCGCAGTTGTTGTTGTCGTTGGCCCGGTCGACGCAGGTGACGGCTCCCTCAACAGGACAGGCGAGAAGCGGCCACGGACACACGGGGACACACTGACCGCCTCGGCACAGTTCGTTGCCAGGGCACTGGGTCAGCCCGGACGCAGGCGACGTACGGAGTGGTAGCACTCGCCGCAGTGGTTCCGGTCGGTGAGGTGGTCGGGGCAGCCGAAGGGGGGGCACTCTGAGCAGCCAGGGCTCTGGGGTAACGCGGCGGCAAGGCCCACGACTGGGACGGTAAGTGAGGCAACGAGAGTCCAGTGGCGCGAGATGGCCGCTTACGGAGGTGCAGGGCGGAGAGAATCCAGAAGGCGAGGTTCATCACTGCGAGTTGCGCGGCTGGCAGGATTGCGGAGGGCGCGGGGTTCAAAGGAGGAGGCCACTACGTGTGCGGGGGATGCCAGTGTGAGGAGCCTGGCTGATGTAGAGAGTACGGCGGAGCATGGGAGCAGACATGGGAGGCTCCTGAGTCCCGTTAAATGCTATTTCAAGAAAGTTCAGAAATCGTCACGGGGCCACCACTCCCGCACAACCCGCTCCGCGGCATGTCGGACGCTTCTGGCGGGCACGAGCACAGACCGAAAGCTTATCATTCATAGAGCAGAACTTACACTCCCACCGAACAATGTCCTGAATCATTTGGGTTCTTCATACGCAGCTGCCACCGACGCAGTTCTTGCCCACCGCACACTGGCGTCAGCTGGTTCCTCCCCGGCGAACCTTTGTCCCACACGCGCCGCAGTGCCGGTTGTCGTTCTGCGTGTTGATGCAGTCGTTGCCACAGCGCGCCTGGCCCGACGGACAGCCCGAGTTGGTCTCGCACCTTCCGGCGACGCAGTTCGAACCCGGCCGGCACTGGGTTGGCATGGCCCGCACGGTACTCACCTTGTGGTCGCACTGGCCGCAGTTCTCGTTATCGTTGTCGGTGTTGGTGCACCCCTTCAGGCAGACCATCTGGCCAGGCGGGCAGAGGATGCACTTGCCGCCAATGCACTGTCCCCGCCGGTCCTGGTCGTCCCGGGTGGTGCACTGGAGTCAGAGCCGTCAGCCCCATCCAACCCACCTGGATGCCGCACCCGCCGCAGTTGCCCATGCTGGTGCTGAGGTCCACACAGTACCGGCTGTCGCAGAGGGTCAGGCCCCCGCTCGAGCAGACACACTCGCCCGCCACGCAGGACGCCTGCCCGCCGCACTCGTGTCAGTGAGGCCGGTTACGAGCTCACTCGCTTGCCGCAGACGCCGCAGTTCTGGTTGTCCGTCTGCTTGTCGACGCACTGCAGGATCCCTCCACCGTCGGGGCACTTGGCGTCGTCGGCACACGGGCCAAAGCACTTGCCGTCCCAGCACGTCTCGCCGGCCGCACACTGGGTGAGCGCACCTCTGATCCGGACGTACCTCATTGCCGCACTGGCCGCAATGGCTCGTGTTAGTCGCGTGGTCGGGGCAGAAGCCGTTGCAGAACGGCTGGCGGGAGTTTGTGCAGACGCAGACGCCGTTGAGGCAGTAGCGCGAGTTCTCCCCGTGCCACGGTGCGCACGAGTTGTCACATGAGCCGCAGGCCTGGACTTCCGTCATCAGATTGTAGCATTGGTTGCCGCAGGCCGTATAGCCGGGTTCACAGGTGTCCTCCTGGGGCAGCGGGGTCGCGGCGGCCCCGACTACTGGTTAGCGAGGCGGTGTGCTGTCGCTACTGACAGAGGGTGAAGGCGAGGGCCAGCACGGTGAAGGGGGCCATCATGAGCTGTGGAGCTGAGAACGGGGATAGAGAGACATCGAGCTCACATGTGTGATTATACGTCGTCCGGGATCCCGCTGAGCTGCCGTCACGAGGCCACGACCGGCTCCCGCACGCGCGGAACGAGGACGGCAGATTGAACTAAGGTTATCCGCCTGTCACGAGACATGATCGCAAGCTAGATTGGGGTTCGAAGTGCTCTTGGCAGCAACGGTCATGTCTTATCCAAGCTTCCTCTAACAAGCATGGTTGCCGTGCCGTGCGCGCCATGGCTGGGTACACATGACCCGAAGCACCTCTGGCCAGGGGGTCGGTGAATGCAGAGCAGAGCGCTTTACAACGCGCCGCTCCGTCGAGGGAGCATGCGTATACCAGTTCTCACGGGTGTGCATGACATTGGCGCAGCAACATTGGTGCCACTCGCACCCGAAGTAACGAACCGTCGTCTGAACGAGAACACAGGGCCCTCCTAGTAGAGCTGGGTTAGCTCGGCAACGGCAGACGCATCGTCCTCCCACGGAGCCCGGCACGCCTCACCATCGCTGTATGTTCCCCCATCTGCTGTGGCACCAGGCCGACATATGGGAATCGGATACTCGCGCACACTTCATAAACCGCATAGACCCAGGTGCATCTAGTGAGTCTTGACTTCTAATTCTACTCGACGACCTTGGCGACGTCCGTGTCCACAAACGTCGCCATGTCCCACTGTTGGCCCTCCTTGGGAATGACGCCCGCCTCCTGGAGCATGCCGAGCGTCTTGCGCACGACACCCTCGCTGACCTCGGCGAGCCGGTGCTCCCACTTGACAGTCTTGAGCCACTCCTCGACGTCGGCACGCTGCTGCCCAAACGTCTTCTCGACAAAGTCAACGGCAGGACCAGCACGGCTCGCCTCCGAGTCGAAGTCGACGACGTGGGGCTGCAGCTCGGCGAGGAAGGTCTTTACGGCCTCCTTGTCGGCTGCCGGGGCCGCCGCGATCGACCAACACGGCCACGGGGCTGTCGTCAACTCGAAGACTAAGAAGTTAAGCTGACTCACTGTAGACGGACCCGATGAAGCGCACCTCGCCCGAGTCCACGTAGGGCTTGGTCGTGAACCACTCCCACAGGAACACGGAGGCTGTTGTCAGCTAGAATACTGGTCGGGAAGCTTACTGTCACCCGCGTTCACAGAGTCGCGGAGGGGCTTGAACTGCCCATTCACCTGGAACTTGGGCTGCTCGTCTGGCCCCCAGCCCTGCTGCAGGCTGAGCACCGAGGCCATAACCTGCGACCCGCTGCCGTCAGCTCTTTCCTCCATTTCCAGCAGACGCACGATCCCAGCCGCGAGATGCCAAACGTCGTGCCCTTGAGCTGGTCAATCTCGGTGTACATGCTGTCCTTGCCCGTGATGATGGCCCAGCGCAGCGGCGACGAGATGTACCGCCCGAGGAGCTTGTAGTCCGTCTTGCCGTTCGCGAGGCCGGCGATGAGCGCGTCAGTGAGGGCTGGTGTGAGCGTGGGGTTGGGAGATGCTACGCGCTCGTCCTATAGCGGAGAGTGTCCTCACTCACCGATGCACACGTCGATCTCGCCGTTCTTGAGCTTGACCTGCATCTCCCCCGTGCCGCCGGGGCACTCGACGAGCTGGAGCGACTTGCCGGCGTCCTTTGCGACGAGCTGGAGGAGGGGCGAGAGGAAGTGCTCGCGGTGCCAGCCAACACGGAGGAGGCGAGGAGCGGACATTTTCAACGGGCGTGAGTGATGAGGAGGATGGAGGAGTGGGCCAGGCAGGAGCGGAATGTTCAACGTCCGTGTCCGAGCCCCGAGGTGGAGGTGATGTCAGCAGCCAATTAGCGGAGGTATTTCTCATTAGCCTCTCCCCCAAGTTGCTAATGCTCGCTAATGTCCGGCTATACGGAGTGGAGGTCGGCTTCCGGATATGAGCGGTGGGGGACGCGATCTTTGGCTTTGATTTCTCAACATCTCTCATTCACTTGGTCGTCCCTCCCTCGCCATCATTCAGTACTCGCTCGCCATCATTGTACTCGTAGTCACTATCATACCTTAGATCAGCTCTAGCATTCATTCTTCACTTGCCTTCCCTGCCCAAGCCTGCCCTCCCTTCACCTCCACCACACCTCCACCACGCCTCCACCCGGTAGTCACCGGCTACTGCCATGGTCCCTCCAATCTCCGCGACCGAGGACCTCGCGTCCGGCGCGTCAAGCGGCGTGGCGACGCCAACCCTCGCGCCGCTGAAGCGCACCGCCCTGCCGTCGGACCTGGCCGCGTTCGTCGTTGATGACTCCATGCCGAAGGAGTGGCCGATCGGCCTTCCCCCGTCCGACGCCCTCACGCACCTCAGCGCGGAGAGCCGCGCCTGCGTGGAGAACTTTGCTGCACACATGCCCGTCGAGCAGCCCGAGTAAGCTTACCGTATAGTGAGTTCGCTGACGACAGGGTTGGGGAAGCCCGCCGTGCGGCCGTCCTCATCGCGCTGTACCAGCCCGAGGGAGAGGAGGACCTGCGCGTGCTCCTTACGACGCGAGCAAAGCACCTCAGGAGGAATCCTGGACAGACAGTAAGCTGAAGCGCCTGCCATGTAGCTAACTACAGGCGCTGCCGGGAGGTAAGGTTGACGAGGACGACCCGTCGCCGGTGTACACTGCCGTGAGCTAGCGATTTTGTGCTCCCAGCTCATGACAGCGCCGAGAGGCCTTCGAGGAGGCCGGTGTGCCGCTCGCCAGCCCACACGTTCATGTCCTGACTGTCCTTGACCCCGTGCTCACTGTGCTGCCCATGAACGCGCACCTGAAGAACCACATTGTCGTCACGCGTGCGTCCAGCAGGCGAGTTGCTTCACGAGCTGACATCAGCCGTCGTCGCTTTCATCTCGGACCCCGCACTTGTGACCACGCTCCGACCCAACCCCGACGAGGTCGAGTGCATCTTTGACCACCCACTCAAGGCGATCCACACAGGTATTGTCGAGGGCGAGCTCGCCGAGAACCTCAACCTAAGCGACACGAACTGGTGGCCAGGGCCCACCGAGTTTCATGTGAGCAGCTATGGATACTTTTGTGATGAAGCTGCTAATGCCAGTCCCTTGAGGATGTTACGGGCTCGACGGGGTCATACAGGATGCATGTGAGTTCTAATCAGCTGCAGGGCACCCTTGCTTGAGCTGATAGCAGCGCTTCCGTACCCGCCACACACCCATTCGCGGCTTCACGTCTGACGTGCTCATCCGCGCGGCGGCGCTCGGCTTCGGTGGCGAGCCAGAGTATGGGCACTACGCGCCAGACCAGCCCAGCTGGCCCGAGACGATCGACTGGGTGGTCCAGGGCCTCCCAGCGGCGCTGGCGGAACCTGACACGGAGAAGCGG
This sequence comes from Cutaneotrichosporon sp. PK4640, assembly GCA_023630115.1. Taxonomy (NCBI): domain Eukaryota; kingdom Fungi; phylum Basidiomycota; class Tremellomycetes; order Trichosporonales; family Trichosporonaceae; genus Cutaneotrichosporon; species Cutaneotrichosporon sp. PK4640. The sequence continues at coordinate 13,158 of JAMALN010000450.1, read as the reverse complement.
CGGCTGGAGTGGCGCACGGCGACGGGCGTTCGAGCGAGCGGACAGCGCATCGAGTAATATCTAGATAATGTACAGTACAGGTTACTCTTCGGCGTACTCCTCCTCACCCGCGTCGTCCCACCAGTTGATGAGGCCCAGTCCCTGCTCGCTGACGCTGGCGAGGATAACATACCCCGCCTTCTCCTTGGGGTCCTTTGGCTCCTCCTCGTCGTTCTCCTGCGGCCGGTCGGTGGGCGGTCCGGGCTCGTGCTCCTGCCACTCGACCGTGTCGACGCGGAAGCGGATCGGCTCCCCTGGGTCGTAGTAGAAGCGTTCTGGTGTGAGCTGGGACGGGCGCGAAGCAGCGCGACATACCATTCTTGAGCGTATTGGCCAGCGCAGTAGGGTCGAGAACCTCCTCCCCGCTGTACCAGAAGAATCTGCGCTCGTTCTCGTCGCTGGTATCAGCCTGTTCCTCGCAGCGACACAGCCGGGCGGTGGGGAAAGGGAATGGAGTGGCAGAGGCAGAAGGGTGACCCTCCTTGAACACTCACTACATCGAGTTGGCAGGGAGCAGTGTCGGGGGAACGTAGATGTCCTCGAAGAAGCCGAGCGTGATGCGGATGTAGTTTGGCGTACAGGACAGCACCTTGCCGACAATGACCTCGCCAACGAAGGGCGCGAACAACATCAGACGGAAGGAAACTGGTGTCAGCGAAGCTTGAGTCTCGCCACAACGGTGAGTGGTCACAGGCCGGATGAGCACACAACTACGTCCGTGTTCGAGAGGGGCGCGACCGTGCGACAATCCCTCATCAACAGCGTCGCCATTTGTCGTTCCACGTTGTCTCCTCCTCATCCTTCACTCTCAACTCCTCCTTCCGCCATCCGTCCCACCGACTCACCCTTGTAGTACATCTGCCCGTTGCCCCAGGTGACGCGCCCGTCCTCGGCGGTGAGGATGTCGTGCACGCTCAATCCCAACCCGCGTTCGGGTATGAGCTTGTTCGCGAACCTGGGGTCAGCTCTTCTCTCGCGGCCTTTCCTCCCTCTCTCTGTCTCCTCTCCTTCCCCGACCCTTCCCTCTCCGGGGTCGGCTCACTTCTTGTTCAACGCATCCTGGATGCAGAGCGCGGGGTCGAGCCCGAACGCCTTGGGGGCGACGGGCACCGTGTCCTGCAATCAGCGCGAACCCAACCCAAGACCCACCTTGATGGCAATGAGGTTGAACATGCTATCGCATGCTCCAGTGGTCTAGAGAGAGACGAAGAGGCCCGCAACAACAACTCGCGCAAGCAGAAATCGTCCAACCTCCACTTCCAGCCGGCGTGATTCAAAAAGCCACGTATTGTGCACGCGCGGCGCACGTGTACGTCATGTTGTCCAGAATTTCGGCAGATCTGTCAACGGCAGGCGGCAAAGCCTCTCGGCCTCTGCATCTCTCGAGATTTTGTTTGCATTCCTCTACTCTACTAAATCTTGACTACCCGCTCTCACGTCGTTGCCGCCACACGCTTCTCGAACGGCCCGTTTCCCGAGCTGTTCCCGGTGACTTTGCCCCGCCCTCCACCTCGCACCTCGCACTCCAACCCACACTCGCCCCCTCCACCGATTCACAATGTCTGCCCCCGCGACCTCGTCGACCTCGGGGCCATCACCACCCGGCGCGGGCGTGGGCAAGGCGCTGCACCTCCCCAAAACGAACAAGCAGCTGCAGGGTTGGCAGCACTCGTTTGCTGGATCGTGAGTGCATCAGTGTGGAGGTCGTGTGAGCCGGATGTGGCCGAGAATGAAGATTGGAAAGTTCGGAGGATCGGGGGAGAAGAGAGAGGAGAGGAGTACTGGCTAACCCCAGCCTTGGCGGTATGGCCGGCGCCATCGTCACCTCGCCCTTTGATGTCGTGAAGGTGAGCCGCTTCTCCTCTCTGTCCTCGCCTCTCCCTCGCCACCCACTTCCCTCCCTCCGTCGCCTCGCCCACCCGCCCACCCCCCACAGCTATGCCCACCCCCAGACGTCCGCTGACTCTAGACCCGCCTCCAGTCCGACCTGTTCAAAGGTCCGCGGCCGGGGTCCGTCAACCAGGCGGCTGGGACCGGCGCGGCTAGCGTGATGCGCCATGAGGCGACCATGGCCGCCCAGAACTCGGCGATGAAGCGCGGTTTTGTGTGGCAGTTTGTCGACACCATCTACCTCATCAGGTGAGTTGCGAGGCTCCCAGGCATCAGCTGTCCTGCGTTCGGTGACCAGCTAACATCAGGCGGATATCTGTCGAGGAAGGATGGCGCGCGCTCTACAAGGGCCTGGGGCCAAGCTTGGGAGGCATCATCCCTGCCCGGTGAGTCTGCGCCTTCAGCTCCCCACCATTCAGAGCACAGCTGACCCCAGCGCGATCAACTTCTACTTCTACCCCACCTCCAAGGCGTTCCTCGCCAAGCACTTCCCCAACGCCCCGACAGAAAAGGAGGGGCAGACGGCCGAGGACTCGCCGCTCGTCCACCTCGGCGCGGCGGTCGTCGCGGGCGTCATGACCTCGACGGGCACAAACCCTATCTGGGTGGTCAAGACGCGCCTCCAGCTGTCGGCCAAGAAGCGCGAGGAGACGCTCGGCCGGCGGGTCTCGCCCTCAGCCTGGTCCGTCACCAAGGACATTGTGCGCACCGACGGCATCCGCGGCCTCTACCGCGGCCTCTCGGCGTCCTACCTCGGCGTGTCGGAGGGCGTGATCCAGTGGGTGCTGTACGAGCGGCTGAAGCGCATCGGGCGCTCCAAGTCGGTCTCGCTCGACGACGAGAAGACGGGCGTCCTGAGCTACGTCGGGAGCATTGTCGGCGCGTCGGGCGGCGCAAAGGCCGTCGCGTCCCTCATCACGTACCCGCACGAGGTTATCCGCACGCGTCTTCGTCAGCCCCACGACGGCAAGCCAAAGTACACGGGCCTCCTGCAGACGCTCAAGCTCGTCGTCAAGGAGGAGGGCGTGGCGAGCCTGTACGGCGGTCTCACCGCCCACATGTTCCGCGTCGTGCCCAACGCCGCGTGCATGTTCCTCATCTACGAGCTGGTCGCGGCCAAGCTTGGTTCGTAGACACCATCACTACACACCCCTCATACACATACCCACTCTGCATGTATCATCTAGCATTGCATCGCTTCATGGCGGCGGCGCAGGCGGCGGCGATGGGAGCGGCAGAACGAATGAAAAGGCTGACGTCACTTCGCTGACTTTTTTGACCTCAGCGGTTTGTTGGTGTCCCAACGAGTGAGCAGCCGTGGAACCTGCTGTCCTCCGCGCGCTCATCGGGTGCTGCAATGCGCATGCTGCATGGTACTACAATGGATGATTAGATCTCCGATATCCCGCGTCTATCTATAATGCCTGTCCGTGGGACCTCAGGCTGGGGTGGCAGCCGGTGGGTGCCAGCGTAGCCCGGCCGCCAACATCAAACTCGCGCGCGCCTACTTCTTGGCCTTGGCGGCCTGCGCGTCCTCGTACACCTTGTTGTTGAGGCCGTTGCGGTTGCGCACAATCTCGACGGCGACAAACTGCGCGCGGGTGACGAGCATGCTGTTCTCCTCCGAGTAGCAGCGGTCCGAGTCCTTGCGCACGAGCGTGCCAAAGTTGTACTCGGTCAGGCTCTCCTGGTAGCCCTGGATGAACTCGCGCCACCGGACCTTGTTCTCGGGGGACTTGAACTCGTCCTCGTTGATGTGGAGGAGTAGCCCGGGGTTCTCCTTGTACTCGGGGAAGCGGGTGTAAAGGTCGGCGACGATGTCGTCGTCCATCCTGGGGGTCAGCTGACTGTCCGAACGAGACGGGCTCAAGCTACCAGCAACGGAGGAAGGTCCTCTCCGCCGGAGCTCCTAGCTCGGAGCACTCACGAAGTAAGCTTGATCTTGCTTGGGGGGATGCCGGTGATGAGCTTCTCGTACGCTTCGAGATGCTCGACCGTCTTGACGGCCTGGGGTCAGCGCCGCTCATGGCTTCCAGCTTGAAAAGGGTCAAGACAGCTGAAGATTTCTCGCTGGGACGCCTCCCCACTCTCTCTACTTACAAACTGCATCTCAATCTCCTCCATGTTGCCGGCCTCCTCGGCGTTGAACTGGTTGAGGTTCTCGATAGGGTGCGCCATGATGTCTGTGTGTGTCGTGTGTTGTGTGGGAAAGGGAGTGAAGTGCTTGTGCGCGTGCTACTTTTAAGCTACGCGTTGATGATGCTGATGAGAGTGATGAGTGATCAAGAGAGCAAAGTGCGGCTGGCGCGGATGGTGGTGGGGGACTGCAGGACGTTGTGGAGGGTGCTGGCAAATCTCATGTTTCGCCACGTGGGGTTTGATTCCGTTCGTTAGAAGGCAGAGTGGGTAGAAGGCAGAGTGGGGCAGAGTGAGGCAGAGTGGGGCAGACTTGAGCGGAATCTGTGGTAGCGGTTGCCCTGGACGACGAGGGAGTGTGCCTGGTCAAGTGCCTGGTCAAGTGCCTGGTCAAGTGCCTTTTGTGTGGAGAGTGAATGTGCCTGTTTACCTCTCACACCCCTTGTTGTGGCGTCCATTTTGTATGGGCACTCTGTCAGAGGGACAACGACAACACACACACATATCTCTTCCACAACTCTCTTTCCATCTCCATCTTCCACTCTCCCTCAACAAGCCATGCAGGGCCAACGCCCACTACCCATACCTGCGCGCTCCTCATCAAGAGACAACTCGGCAATGGCTCCTCTACCACACACACTCGGCGCTCCGTCTCCCTCCACCATCCCTTCCGCAACCCTTTCCGCCCCCTTAGCCCCCCCAGCTCCGGAGACGAGCGACGACGCAAGAAGCACATCCTACTCGCGCTCCGACACGGCCTCCATCGCCGGCACCTCGGTCTCGAGTAGACTCCCGTTCCCCGCCGAGGACGCGCCACCGGTGCAGCCGCACGCCCCGGCGTCCATGCCCTCTGAACCCTTGCCCGACTCGCTCCTGTGCCGGTCAACGTTTACCGCCCTCGAGCACTCGGCCGGCACGCTCAAGCGCTTAGCCAAGCATGTGCTCGACCGCAGCAGCGAGGTGCTCGGCCTGCTTGAGCAGGTTGAGAAGGCCGAGGACGAGATGCTCGCCGCGCTCGGGACGCTCGGGCGCTGGCTCGAGGGTGGCTACGGCGTCAAGGGCGACGTGTGGGAGGACACTGTGGGGATGCGCAAGGTCGCGCGCGAGAAGCGCCGCCGCGAACGCGAAGAGCTCGAGGTCATGGTCGTACACGCGCTCGAGGCCGTCAAAGGCGAGATCAAGCGCCAGGGTCTCGCCGGGAATGGCGCACAGACGCGCTTCGAGGTACGCCGGCATCGTGGCGGCGCTGACTCTAGACTACGGCCAAGCAATACTACGCGGCGACTGCCGCGTATCTCAGCGGCGAGCGCGAAGTTTCGGGAGGGGAACAGGCACAGGCGGCACGGCAAGCGCAGTTCGACCTGCTGCGGTATAACCACCACTCGACACTGCTCTATGCTGTGCCGCCCAGTTCCGTCGGGTGTCTCGACCTCCTTGTCGGGCTGTACGGCTGGGTAGGGGCGGTGCTGAGCCAGTCGCCTGGCAAGCGGGCCGACACACACCCTCCCTTACTCGAGGAGGACTTTGCCCGGCGCGCCGCCAACGTGACGGGCGGCGCCGAGACGCCCACACAGCGCGGGCGCGCGCTGGCCGTTAGCGAGACGCCCGTCCGCTTGCTATTGCGTGATGACGACAGTGTGCGCGGATCACAGGAGGCGCTGTCCCGCACATTGTCCCTGTCCCTCGCCCATCTCGTGAACGTCCGCGGCGATCTCCTGCGCGGCTGGGCTTCGCGCGACGAGCAAACGACACAGCTCGAGGAGGCGGCAAGGAGGCTACAGGGCGTCGCCAACGCTGCCCCGGTACCGCAGTACCAGTACACGGCGTCCACCGGCGTCCCCGATACACCTTCGACGCCCGCTACACCTACAGTCCGCGAGAAATCGAAGAAGCGGATTGGCGGCAAGATCCGCGGGCTGTTCTCTTCGTCGTCTTCGGCGGCGCCCATGCCGTCCTTAACCGAGCGTGCACCGCCCGTCTCCTCGTCCACCATCGCCCAGATGGCGGCCAGAAAGAGCGTGGACGTATCCAAGACTGCAGAGGCCGGGATATCGCACTCCTCGTCGTCGGCGCGGGACGCCGAGAACGCGAGCATACGCGACACGGCGTCGGCGTTCCCCATGCCGCCGCCTAGACCGGCTAGAGCCGACGGGCGCCAGTCGGTCGATGCTCGTCGCTCCTTCCCGATACCCCCTGGGCGCGGGCCGTTCATTGCAGCAGATGAGGCGATGCCGGCCCCTGGCACCCCTGCAAACCGGGCCAAGGTGCTGGCTGACACGGCTGCCAAGCTGAATGGCGTGCAGGTCGGCGGTGTTGGCGGGCTCGACGGCACCGAGGACGAGCAGCGCGAGCTGGTGGGGCGCAAGAAGGAGGGCGTGTTGTGGGGCACCGGGTCGTGGGAGGCGCTGGACCGTGACCCAGGACGGGCCAAGTGGGAGCGTGAGTTGCGTCGCATTCGCGTAACTGACAGCAGGCTTCTGGGTTGTGTTGGCCAACTCCAGCCTGTACGAACACCGCGACGCGACACCGGGCAAGCCCGAGGCGTCGGCGACTGTCATCGACCTCAAATTTGCGAGTGTGCGGGAGGGACGCGGGACGGACCGGCGCTTCGTGTTCGAGGTGGTGACGCCGTCGCACGGACGCCGAATGTACCAGGCGACGTCTGAGGCCGAGATGCGCACGTGGATTTACACGATCTGCAACGCGATCGAGTCGTGCATCAACGGGACGTCGACGGTGCGCCCGTCGGACAGGCGCGCGATGGAGGAGAGCGGGGGCATGAGCGCCGTTGGCAACGTCGGCGCTGGCATCGGGGCGACGAGCACCAAGGACCGGCGCAAGAGCACGGGTTCGAAGAAGAAGCCGGCGCGGCAGAGCATAGGCGCGATGGGGATGGCGCCGCCGCCTCCTCCTCGTGGCGAGGAGCCTAGAAAGCGGCGCACCAGTCTCAAGAGCCGCTTGAAGCAAGGCGCCGAGGCTGCGGGCGACAGATTGTCGACCGTTGTTGGGTCCAAGAGAGGGTCTGTCGACCTGGAGCGCCCGGCCTTCCTCGCGCAGGGCGGGAGGATGCCGAGCTACAACACGAGCAGCGTCAACTCGACCTCGCGTAGAGCGAGCTGGTACGAGGACGAAGACATTGAGCGGCGCGTCATGGAGATGGCGGGCATGGACGCTGCGTCGCAGAGATCGCGCTCTCGGAGACCTGGCACCGCGCCGTCCGGCGACGGCAAAACCCGTTCTGGCGGCTCAGCTGGGCGGGGCCGTCTCGCGGTTGTCGAGCCTGCGCGCAGACCCTCGCCGTCGCCAGGGTTGGAGGCCGCCGAGCCGCAGCTCAGCATGGACTACCTCCGCCACCTGGCCGCCACGGGGGCGAACGCTCGCTGCGCCGACTGCGGCCGCGCGACCAAGACGAGCCGCTGGGCCACCCTCAGTACGTTCAGCTTAGGTGGTACAGTAGTGAGCTGACCTCAGGCCTCCGCGAAGTCCCGATGGTAATGTTCCTGTGCATCCGCTGCGTCGGGCTGCACCGTGGGCTGGGCACGCACATCTCCAAGCCCCGCAGCGTCGACCTCGACAACTGGTCCCCCGACGCCGTACTGCTAGCCCAGCAGTGGGGCAACGAGCGCGCAAATGCGCTGTGGGAGGCGCTCAAGCCCGCGGGGCATATGCCTGCCGACGACGATGTCGCCGAGTACATCCAGGCCAAGTATGTCGAGGGGCGGTGGCTTGCGGACTCGGAGCGCGCGCGGTTCGGGTTGGCAGCGAGGAGTTAGACAAGATGATGGGTATCCTGTCCTGCAGTTTAGGAGCTTATAGTCTGGCAATGTGCCCACCCTCTGCCCTTCCATGGGGCCGTGACATGACATGATAATGACACATGGGTCAGGTTGGCTGGTGAGACCAAGTGGTGCCCTGTGACACTCAGCTGATGGCGGCTGGACGACGGCCGGCTGGACGTGCCCGCTCGCCTGCCTCTTTGAGAAGCGACAACTCCGACCCATCTCCGCCCCACGACTCAAACAGCATCTGTGTAAGAACTTGGTCCAAGCCGCCGTGCCAGGTTACATAGCCCATGGTCGCTCGCATCTGAAAAGTCGAGGTGCGAGGTGCGATGCGAGATGGAATGGAATGGATGGAGCTGCAAATGCAATAGGCGCACGCCGTCTTAATGACGGTCCTTGTGTGATGGCAGTCACGCCGCCTTAGTCCTCGCCCCTCATCGATTCCTCATGCAACCCCACGCCACCGTAACGCACTACGTGGTCTCAGCCTTCGGGCACCTCAATTGTCGACCAGGTCCGCCGATCCGGCAAACGCCGGTGAGCCGTCCACCCTTCACGTTGTAATGTTGCACCCTGTCTTGGCCCGCCATTCCTCCCATTCTACAGGACATCGTCTCCTCGCCCCATGTCGCCTGGCCTCCTGGGGATGTCATCCAGCGGCCCGCTAATCGTCATGTAGAGTCGCTGCTGCATTGCGGACGGCTGACAGGTCTTGAAACGAGCCTCACCGCCGTCGGCTCGTAAGTGACGTAACGCGTCGCGTCGCTCGGCAGCACCGCAGCGATCGCAGCCTCCACTTGACTCGCCGGCGTTCGCATACACACCTCGCCCCCACCAAAGCGCCGCCCAATGCCGAGCTTGCACGCCCCACTGCCAGTCAGAGTAGCTGAGCAGCTTTGAGCTTTGAGCCATTCCCCCAGAGTTGGATGTCATCGGCGGCTTGATCCAGCCAGACTCGCCCAGACTGGCGTTATATTCAGGGCTTGTCGTCGGTGGACCCTGGGTCACGCGTCAACATTACATTACAAAATGTCCAGATTCGGTATCAAAAGCAAGCAGTGGCCAATAGAAAGAGTTGATTAGCGTCCGCGTCCGACACGCGCCGGTGTGTGTATTTCAGGGACCAGGAGTTGCATGCCACGAGCAATGAGACGTCTGCACCTAAAACTCGTGCCGTGGCGCTTCTACAACTCCTGCAATCTCTCCAGCCGCTCTCTCTCACTCAAAGGGCGGATGAAATCACCTAGTCAGGACAAGATGTAGAGAGGGCGAGTCGAGGTTGGGGCTGCGGAATGAAATCGTACTAGCTTTTGCATTAGAATGCGTTGGAGCGAAGTGTAATGCTGACTGCGGTGCGAGGTACGTGCGGTAGGAGTAGTGAATCCTCGCCCCTTGTGTCGCCCTAATCCCTAAATCTCCCATTCAATAGTAGCGGGCTAGACCTTGCCTCGTCACTCTGGCTTGTCATCTCTCTCTCTCATCTCTCTCACTCCCATGCTCTCTCCATTTGCATCGTCGACCACGTCTCGTGTACATCACGTCTCTTCATTGTCCTCTCTCACTCTCTCACTCTCTCTCTCTGCATCAACACCACACACAACGACGTCCTCTGTATACCATCACTCTAGACACGGGCCGCCATCGCACTCTGCTCGCCCCTCGACGCGTCTTTGTTCCCTGCCAAACACCCGATCCCCGACCTTCCCTCATTGTAAAGCCTCACCCCTCGACAAGCCATCACCCGCTTGCTCGCACCCATCAATCATCCCATCCCATCCATCCACTCTGCTCCAAAGCCCCTTGTCCATACCCGCTCGCATCCCCTCCCCCTCAACTCTTCATCCCAGCACGCACACTCCCTGTCACTTGCAACACGTCGCATTTCATCCTCCTCCACTCCCTCACTCCATCCGCACACAGTCACTTGTCGGCACTCTCCACACTCTCCACGCGCCTTCCCCCCACCACACAGCATGCCCGCGCCCAAGCGCACACGCGCCGCGGCCACGGCTGGCGACCGCCCAGACAACGAGGACGTCGACAACCAGCACCGCTCCGACGTGGATGCCGCGCGCGACCAGCCTTCCTCAGCCACCACCCCGCGCGTCACGCGCCGCACGCCTGCCCGCCGTGCTGTGTCCACTCCCTCCCACCCTTCCCCCGACGCGACTACGCCCACTCGGCCAACGCTGCGCAGCACGCGCGCGACGCCTTCCCCGGGAATCACGCGCTCGGCCTCCCTTTTCGGCACCACCAGACCACAAAACGGCGCCACTCCCAACCCACCTTCCTTCGCTGGTCCGAGCACCCGCTCGGGCGGCGGCACATCAACGCTCGTCCGCGCGGCAAGTATGAGTGCCGTGCCCAGCCTTAACCGGCTCAAGGAGGTTGTGACCAGTGGAGGAAGCGCGCCTCCCCCTGTCAAGGGTAGTGCAGGGGATGACGCTTGTGGTGGGGGCGGTCGTCGGCCCTACAAGGGCAAAGAGAACATCCCGCCTCCCAAGGAGCCGCAATTGCCAACCCCACCCTCCGAGGCCAGCCGTAAGCGTGTGCGCATGACCCCGTCCTCGAGCCGCACTCGGAGCGCCTCTATCGTCAGCGTGCGCAGTGAGAGTAAGTTGCGCAAGAGGCGTTCGCTAACCCTCTAGGCTCAGGACCGTCGCTCGGCTCCGACCTAGCAATACGTACGTCGTCATGCCTTCCCTCGCCCTCCCCATCACCCTCGCTCGCCTCAACCATCAGCGTCGACAACGACAATGATGTCGACCGCACCCCCACCAAGCGGGGACGCAGACCAGTCATGCCTCTAACGCCTCCTCCTTCTTCGCCGTCCACCACCAAGCTGGTCGACAGCATTGAGGAGATGGCGATCTGCAGCCGCGCCTCGTCCGCTTCTGACGACTCGGGGGTGCGCAACTTCCCAAACGCGTACCGTGCGCTCAAGCACGGCCTTCGCCTCTCATCGTCGTCAGGTGACAACGCCAACTCCGCCATTGTCGGGCGTGACAACGAAAAGGCAGTGCTGGGTGCGTACCTCTCGCTCGTGTCTACGAGTGACGTCGGCATGTACGTGTCCGGTCCTCCCGGCACCGGCAAGACGGCCCTCACAACCGCCGTCGGCCGCGAGCTTGCGACACAAGGGTGGCGCGTCGTGGAGGTCAGCGTGATGGGCCTCAAGGCGCAGGGCGTTTGGACGCGTCTTGGTGCCGAACTCGAGTGCGGTGCGTCGGAGGGGGACGTGATCGCCCACCTCAAGGCCAAGAACACGCGCACTTTCATCATCCTTGATGAGATCGACTCGCTCCTTCCTCCTCCCCCGGCGCTTCCCTCTCCTGCCACCTCGCACGTCCTCTCCAAACTGTTCTCGCTCCCGCTCCTCTCGTCACGCGGGTCGATTATCAAGCTCGTCGCTATTTCGAACACGCTCGACCTCACCGTGCGCGCCAACCTTGTCCTCGATGGCAGCGCCATGCCCCAGGTCCTGCCGTTCAAGGCGTACGTCGCGACCGACATGGTGGCCATCGTCAACGCGCGCACCGCCGCTCTTGGCGACGGACCTGAGGCCGTCAAGGTCGATGCCAAGGCGGTTGAGCTCTTGTGCCGCAAAGTTGAGGCTCAGAACGGTGACCTGCGCATGTGCCTGGGCGTGCTGTCGTCCGCTGTCGGTCTCGCTGAGGCCGACTGGGTGAAGAAGGGTTCATCGCCCACAGCCCTCATCAAGGTCGCACTTCCCCACATCCTGAAGGCCTTCTCCTCGCACACCAAGGTGCTCCGAGCTGCCGCAGGCACCACGTCGACTGGCGCGTCGACGCCCACCACGAGCAAGATCCGCTCAGTCCCTCTCAACGGGCGCATGGTTCTAGTGTCACTGCTCGTCTGGTTCCTGCGCACGCGCGCCGGACTGGCCGGCTGCCCTGCCCAGGGTGCTAGTCCCGAGCTTCTCACCCCTTCTGCGCTGTACGCCACGTACGCGCATCTCCTCAACCACCCCTCGTCGCCGATCAAGCCGTCGCCCGAGAGCGACTACCGTGACCTGCTCAGCAACCTCGAGACGCTTGGCCTGGTGTCACTCCCGAAGGTTCGCGGCGGCAACATCCGCGTCGAGCTGTGTGTGCGCGAGGACGAGGTGCGCGACGGTCTCGCCCTCTCAGCGGCTGCCAAGGCTGTGGGCGAGGAGGAGGTTGCCCAGGTTTGGGCTCGCGAGGAGGCGCGCGTCGCGCGTGTCTGTGCGCGTGCCGCGGCTGCTGTCGAGCGGGCCGCGCAGGGCCTGCCCATGGACATGGATTAGAAGAAGAGCAAGAGGGAGAGCAAGAAGCAGCACAGCCGTTTAATGGTAGTATTAGTAGTAGATAGTTTGCACGCGCCCCTACGGGACCGCTGCGCTCAGCATTTTGAAGACATGCATGCGTTGCCACAACACTTGGAGGGCGCCTGTCCTCGTTCTATCGAACAAGGTCATCCTGCGGATCCCCCCATGCCTGTTAACCCACCGGCGTGCGCATCAGTGCCGTATTCCATTCCGTCTCGTCCTCCTTGCTCATCGTTGTCAGATCACCTGTCCATCCCCGAGCTCATTGCTCATCTCGTCTCACCCATCCTATTGCGTGATGAGGTCGACGCGAGTTGAACGTAGATCACGTGACAAAACGCGTCAACATTGCGATTGTCCCTGAGGATCAGTCGCGTCAGTCCACTCACCCAAGCCAATCATTATTTGTCACCCCTCTCCACAACCACTCATCTCGGCCCATCTTGCCATCACCATCACCCATCTCCCACAACCGCAGACATCATGACAACGTCCTCAGACATCAAGGAGCGCTCCAACCCAGAGCATGGTGCGTCCAGCGTCGGCTTCAATGCAGGGCTTGGGGTGTGGTCGGGCCTCGCCCGCCCACCTTCCCTCCCCGAGGCCTCCCCCCAGCCTCTCTGTGCGCGCGCTAACGCCAGAGGAGTACCAGTACCTGGACCTCATCGCGCGCATCATCTCGACGGGCCAGACCCGCCCCGATCGCACCGGCACCGGCACAGTGGCACTCTTCGCGCCCCCCTCCCTCCGCTTCGACCTCACCAAGGGCTTCCCCCTCCTGACTACGAAGCGCGTCTTCTGGCGCGGCGTGGTGGAGGAGCTCCTCTGGTTTGTGGCGGGCTGCACGGACGCCAAAGTCCTCCAAGACCGCGGCGTGCACATCTGGGACGGCAACGGGTCGCGCGAGTTCCTCGACCGCGTCGGGCTGGGCCACAGGCGCGAGGGCGACCTCGGGCCAGTGTACGGCTTCCAGTGGCGCCACTTTGGCGCAGAGTACGGGAC
>JAMALN010000449.1:0-30108 GCA_023630115.1 Cutaneotrichosporon sp. PK4640 | reverse complement strand
GGGGACAGAGAAGGTGGAGGTGATTGGCCTCGTGGACGGCGCCAGGGGGAGGCTTACTCGGGTGACGGGCAGCTTGTTCAAAGCAGGTGAGTTGAGAGTGTGGAGATGCGAGTGCGAGTGGGGGAGTGGGAGAGAGAGAGAAAGAGAAGAAGACGGTGGAGATGACGGCGAGGACGCGAGGAAGGTCGAGGAAGGTGGAAAAGTGATGCACCTTCCTTCTCCCCGGTGGCATGCTCCGGCGCCGGCGAAGCAGGAACGGCCAGTGTGTGTGTGTGCATGTGCACAGTGCACTAGATGGGGGATGACGACGAGATCGTCGCCGACGTTGACGTCTGTGGGCCTGTGGGGCCTGGGGAGGTGGGGCGCATGTCCAAGTGTGTGCGTGCGCTCGTCCCAGTCTGCATGTGTGCGCACGGGTGGTCACGACCTCCTCAAACTCTCCTCTACCTCCTTCCAGCTCCGCCCCGTGCCGTCCCATGGACGCACCAACGCCCGCCCGTCACCCAGCTTCGGCCACGCAAGGGGGGATAGGAGACACGAGATGGACGTGGGAGACGATCACTCACTGTGCGCGAGGTACGCGGTGCGGAGGCGGTGACGCCCGAGACGACAATCTTGGACACGGCAGTGACAGACGACAGAGCCGGGGGCGGGAGGAAGCTTCTTCGCACTTGTTCTTGGTCTCGCGCTGGAACCAGGTGGACAGGGGTAGGTATGGGGGCGGGGGTGGGGGGTGGGGGGTGGGGTCGTGGCGGTCGTGTCGTGTCGTTCGTGACAGGGTGCGGCGAGGCGAGGTCGTGCAGAGGTGGGGGCGGGGGGGGGCTGGTTGCGGCGAGGAGAGAGGATGGCTGGAAGGTGGGGAGGTTAAGTAAAGCCGTGGAGGACGCGCGCTGCGCGGTCGGTCGGACGGATGAGACGAGGCGCGAGCCGGTGCGAAGGGGGGTAGGGAGAGGGAGCAAGGGGTAGATGGTGGAGAGTGGAGGAGCGAGGAGTGGGGAGACGATGAGTGGAGAGGGTGGAGAGGGTGAGGTGAGGCAAAGTTGGTCGCGGTGGAGAGAGAGACATTACATATCCTCTATGCAGGGACTAGACGTCGAGCGCACTCGTCGAGGTGCGAGCGTTGGCGGATGGCGGCCGCGGCCTGGCGATGGTGGTACCCTGCTGTCGCCCGACCCATGCCCCATGCACCCCACCACAGTCCAGATGGGTCGGCGCAGGTGGACAGGTGACTGTAAGTAAAAAGTCCAGCCAAAGGAGGTCCGGGGGAGAGAGAGGAGGGTTGGATGTGGAGGGACAAAGCGTCAAAGGCGAAGGGACGTGCCATGATGGTGAGAGAAGCCTTATTGATCGAGGTAACGGTAGACGACTCTCTCTTGACTTGACTTTCGCAGTGTCTGTGCGTTAGGGTAGTCTAGTTGATTACAACGCCCGCACGTCTCTCAAAGGATACCTAGGGGTTGGTCGCGTCAAGACGTCTCGACGCCTCCCCCCTCTCCACTCCTTTGCTTCTCCCTTCAAGATCCTGCATTCCTCAGCCTCGCGGGGACGTGACAAAAGAAAAAAAAGTTGCTCTCTTGGTTAACCCGTCCGCCCGCCCAAAGGAGGGCGGCGGTGCGCTCGGGCGTAGCCGCCGGCACCAGTGGTCGCTGCCGCCCCGCGCTGCTCCCGCAACTCGGGCACGGCGAGTGACACGCGCCGAGCCCATCTGCATCTCTGCTGCGCACGCCGAGCCGCACCTTCTGCGACTTGCGAGCGAGCAAACTTCTGCAGCTCAGTGTACCCACAGACCGCTACGGGTCGCCGGCACAGCTCCGCCCTCCGCTTGGGCCACGCTTCCCGGGGCGTTCACCTCGCGCCTCGTCGCACGCCTCTCGCACTCGCTCTCGCCCCCGCGTCGCGGGACGGGACGGGAGCCAAGACGGTGGCTTCTGCCGCCGAACGCCGCGACCCCGTGCCCGTCGCACCCGGCGGCACGCACGCGCCACGGGCCAGAACACTCGACGCGGCCGGCGGCCCACGCCCGCGGGCGCTGGGGCCCTCCCCTCCAGGTCCCGACCGCAGCCCGCGATACCTGTGTGTGTCTCGGTGCCTGTCTGCCTCGTGTTCTCCTGCAGGAGATCGCGCGGGCGTGTGTCTATGCATCTGTTCGGGAGCCGGCGTCGACTGCAGCTCGCATGCTCGCCTGGTGTCACCCTCCGTTAGGTGTCCGATCCGATCAAGACGCGGCGGGAGACGAGGTGCTCTCTTGCGGTATGGGGCGCACGGAGGGCGGTGCGGTGCGGCGCCGGCTGTCGCTTCGCGGGGATGGCTTCCGGTTACGGTGACCGGTGGGCCATCGACGGCCCGTGTGGTGCGGCGTGTGCCTGCTTCGTGATCGGAGACGTACCATGGTTATCGGAGTCGCTGATTGTCAGAGGTGGGTGACAAGGGGCGCAGACAACAGGGTGAGTGGTGGTGGGTGCGAGCACACGCGCCCGGCGTCCAAGGCCTCGGATGCGGCCGACGCGGAGAGAAGCACGCCACCAGCCACCAGCCCATCTGAGGAGAGCGTGTGTGTGCACGGCTCGGGCGCTCACGCATCAGTGTCAGAAAAGTGGTGAGTCGGCGAGAAGCACCGCACCCCCGCCAGGCCCAGTCGCCGGCCGATCCAGACTCGTCGGCGCTCGGTGGCCTGCGGGGGTGAGCAGGGGCGTGTGCGGGCCTGACGAGAAGCAAGGCAAGGCCGTATTCCCTTGCCGCTCGGACTCTGCTCTCTCCCCTCGACGGCGCCACCACCTCCACCACAACACACGCTGCACTCGGCGGTGGCGCTGCTCCATGCGGCGGATGCGGCAGTAGGGGGGCTGGAGGGTGCGGAGGCGTTGTGCGGGCATCAAGTGCGGACGGGCAGTGGTCAGAGATAGAGGATCAGATTAGAGAGAGATCTGGTTGAGGTTGGGTGGGGGACTCGGGCCTTTGCCTCGACGCCACCACATTCCAACCAGCGGACAAGTCAGCGCTCGCACTCTCACCACAGACCACCACACTACCATCCACCGACACCACCATTGTCGTCGCTGCCGCCGCCGCCATGTGAAGCGCCACGGGCTCTGCGCCTCTGTTTCAGCCACACTGCGTCCGCGCGCCAGCCACGGCGTGAGTATCCCGAGCAGCCCACCTTGTGCCACCATTGCTCCATGTGCACCATTGTGTCACACCAGACAACACGGTCCAGCGACTTCGGCAACGCGCGCACACGTCTACGGCTCATTCCGGCCGTAGCCTATCCGCTATGCGCGCGAGATATGGGGTGCGCAACGACAAAGGCGGAACGGGGGTGCGTGGGGGCCGTGGGGGGGTGGGGTCGGGTGTGTGCAGGGCGCCGATCTCGGCCACGATCTACACGGCCATCTGACTGACACTCGTCCACTACCAACGGGCAACGGACAATTAGCGCCTGCGACATCCATTCTCGACCCTCAACGTATCACAGCAACTGCTCGCCCCCCCTCTGCGTCACCGCGTCGTCACTGTGTCAAGTACGGCACGTGAAGACGTAAGTGATCTGCAAGGCAGCCGCGGCTCAAGCTCTCGGGAGGCCCCTGTGGTTGCGGCCGAATGCACACCCAACGGGATGCCTTGTTCTCGGTGAGGTGGGGCGGCAGTGGGGGACGGGGTGCAGGGAGAGGAATGTACATGCCAAGCGAGGTGACCGAGACTCGAGACGGAAGCGATGCAGCTGACACGTCTGACAACCCGGCGCGGCGGTGCATGCCAGGCTGAGCGGCGGGGACGGAGGAGGCACGTCGCACTCCCCGGCTCCTGCCAGCCCGCGCGCAACCTACAGCGCGATCGCCGCCGTCCTTACGTCACCTGCGTGCCGGCAACCTCTTGCACTTTTCGCCCACTACGCGTCGAGCATAAACTTAGGTGCAGGGTAAAACAAGCATAAGCTGGAATCCTCTGCCTGGTGTGGGGGTTGAAAACTGACTTTTCTCAAGTGTCGCACGACGCCGGGGCACCGGCACGCCGAAAATCGATGCGTGCGGGGCATGATTGGGTCGCGCGCTCCCGCACAGTTGGCTTTGAGGGTGCGTGTATTCTTGGGTTGGGGGGGCCGCATTGCCTGACCCGACACGCATGGTACGCGCCCCTAAACGCCTAGCACCGATCAATGGCGACCAGGGAGCCAGGAGGGATGCATAGGGGCTACAGTGGGAATCTGCATTCAGTCGGCGGCGCGGCGCCGACCGCAGAATGGGACAAGAGAAAATGAGGCGGCCGGGTGGCTGACGACGCGCCCGGATGCACACCAACGGAGACTACGGCCCGGGTGGACCAGAAAGAAGGCGGAGCACGACGTCCTGCCGCGGCTGGCTGACGTCGTAGCCTGTCTTGGTGCAGTCGCCAGGCAGTGAAACGGCGGAAGCTCGCACCGCTGTGCCTCGCCCCGCGGCAAGTGCGACGTCTACAAAATTAACGGGGCCTCGGTACCGTACTTTGGAGAGGCGAGCTGATGTGATGCACCGCATGGACGCGCGCTTCCCCCGGGGTGCAGTGTGCGTGCGACTGGGCTTCTAGAAATGCAGAATGCATCGGCGCCCTTTGGCCTCGATTGGTTCTGCGCCACACCCTCTCGCCGGTGTGCGGCGATGGGCTCGCACCCAGCGGCGACCAGGTCGAGCTCGGTGACCTTGCGGAATGCTGAACGCAGATCAGGCATGCATGCGTCGGTGGCGCGCTAGCGATGGCGGGGTGGGGTGCATGGCCCTGGTGTATGCCGTGTTGCCTGGCCGCCTGACTGCGAGAAACCAGCCGCGCTCTCTCCCTGGAATTTTGGCTGCTGGATGCCGAACGTCCTGCCCTGCCCGATGAAGTTAACTGTAAGCTCTACTGAATGGGTTGTCAGTGACACTGTCGAGACTGCTAATTGAACATGCCGCTGCGCTCGGTGTCAGCGACAACGGAATGGCGGGCGCTTGGCACGTTTATCCACCCCGACGCGTCGCTACTCGGTAGCGGTCGGCTGGCCCAGGCTCGCCGCGCATCGCTGCAAAGTTGCGCGCGAGCCATTGGTGCGCGTCGCGTCGGACCCCGAACCCCGGCCCACTCGCATGCTCTCGTTACTCGGTGTGCAAAGCTATGCATCTCGTTGCTGGAACCGACGTCGCCCACCCCTCAAACGTTGAGCAAAGACTTGGCGGGGGCGAGAGAACCCCCACGGAAATTTAAGCAGGGCCAGGAGTGTTCCGGTGTCGCCGGAGGCAATATGCCAGGAGAGCAGGGGATCGCCGTCCCCGTCCTCCCTGGCGGCTGTCTCCTCGTCAACGACACTCTCGTCCTATGACAGCCCGCCGAGCCCGCATATCCCGGAGGACGGCGTCCGCCAAAAAAGTCGACGTGGCGGGGTGGGCGACTTGGCGCTCCCGTGGCTGGCGATGACGCCAACGACGAGCCTAGCCCACTCGACCCCCCATGCAACCCCCCTCCAAGCCCTCGACTCGCCCCCTCGGGGAGGGACTGACAGCCGAGGATTTGCCGTCAGTGCGAGGGGGGGCGAGGTGGAGCGAATGCGGAGCGAGACGGAGCGAGATGGAGCGAAGACAGGCGCGTTACGTGGGCCACCCCTCGCACCGATCTCAGCGCCCTCCCGTCCTCGCTACCATGCACGGCGAGGGATCCGAGTTGGCCCTCCCGCCTGCCCTCAGCGGTGGGAGTTGGCCTCCTCCACCACCACCGCCGCCGCCGCCACGACGGCCGTAATTAGACACCAGGTCACGTTCCCACTCCAGCGGCATGCAGAGACCGCCCCGAGATCCAGATCTGTGCCGCGGATGATCTGCAGCTCTGCCGAAGCCGTTCTCAGAACCGCTCCCGGACGCCACCATTAGCAGCTCTGCCGTCGCAATGCAATGCCCACCCCTTGCACGTCCTGAGCCCCTTCTACATCCATCTGCAACCTGCAATCTACGACTAGATTTTTCGTCTCCTGGAACTGCTTTCTCCTGGAACAATGCAAAAGATGCCGTACGCATCGCATAGAGTGCCCGCTCAAATGTGTCGGCCAAAATTCGGGTCCAACCCCCTGTGGCGTGAAATGAGATGCGTACTGGTACCAAGCCTGTACTAGGCCTGGCCACATAGGTCCGGGGGTGCTTCTATCGTGCGTGCTTCGGCATTTCATTCGGGCTTCATTAGGATTATCAGCCGAGCATAGCGAGGCTGTCGCTTGCCCACTACCCAGTGCTGGCATAAGCTCAGCCACTGCTACCCGGTAGATCCAACCTGTCGCTGGTGCCAGAGTCACTCACTATTCGCGTCCGCCTCCCCGCCGCCTGGCCATGTCGTATCCACTGGCGTACGATGATAGGCACTGTGACGGGCATCCACGGCGAAGCTTGTGGGAGGCACTTGAATTGATGAGAGGCACTGCAGTACTACGGCCCGCCCTCTGCGCGTCACTAACCCGGTGACGCGCGCTACACAATCCATGTGCTCCTCATTACCCCGCCAGGCCATTCCTCAGCACCTGGGTGCGTGACGCTAGCTTTCGAGGTCATGGCCGGGACCTCACGTGCGCCGAAGCCCCCGTTCCCGAAGCTTGAGCTACAGTCACGGTCGGTGCCGGCACGGGCCAGCCGCCTCCGCGAGAATCACGGACCTCGCGACACCCAGGCAGGCAGGCAGGCAGGCAGGCAGGCGCGTTCCCGGATTCCGGCCAGCCGCCGGCCGCCAGCCATCGCGCGCGAGCAGGTCCAAATGGCCGCCCAGATCGCCATTGCGCGCGCATGTGTCGCGAGCCGCAGCGAGAGGCCGCAGCGAAATCCAGGCACTGCGTCGCTGGTGCTAGTTTTTGGGATTTTACTAAAACTTCGGCGCGAGAGGCCGAGATTTCGGGACAGATTTCACGACGCGTCTCCGAGATTTGCGCTGTTGACCAGCAATACACCCTGCATGCAATTGCAGGTCGAGACCAATCGGCGCTAGTGATATCATCGGCACGTTGAATGCTCTTTCTAATCGAGAATGGTCATGGGGCTCGGTCGTGGGCGCGGCGATGCGTGCCCGAGTGTATAGCGCCCGAGTGTATAGAATGCAGAGGTGTCAACGAGTCTGTCCGATGCGTCCTAGAGTTGAGCTTGACGCGTCGTGTTGTGTTGTTCTTCGATCAGTTATGCAGGCACGCTGCGCCTGTTGTCTGCCCCGCTCAGGCTGGATGTTTGCACTGCGAGTCATGTGCGTCGGCCGGTGGAGTGGGAGTGGGAACGCTGTAATTATCGGGCGACGGGGCTCGGAGCTCGAGCCCGAAGCGTAACTCGTGGCTCGTGGCTGGCTTGGGCGGAAGTTTGTGCGTCCCACGGCCGTGACACACCAGGCGTCGTGCCATCGGCGGTGGAGTCGTCGCCAGGCGTCGCCGCCACCTTGCTACGTTCATGCTTGCAGCAGGTACATATGGATGGAGGCACATGGGCCTGTGTTCCTCTGATCCATCGTCGTGTGACCTTTTGCTTCCATCTGCATGTGCAAGCTCAAAGTCTGGCTCTGGCTCAAAGTTGTCGCGCGACTAGTGGCACACTAGCAGTTCGGGGTGCTGGGTGCGTGCTGCACAGCTCGGCGCACTGCACTGCACGCGACACCGCGACCAGGGTACAAGTACTTGTATCCCTTGAGCGGTGGCATTGCCACCCCCTCCCGCTTACACGTTGGTTGTCGACAGCAAACGAAACTGAGCACCGGCTTCCCCGGAGTCTAGACCCCCACTCTCCCTCCCGTAATCCTTGAAAAGCAGATCAATCCAGCTGATGTGATCGCCGCTGAAACGCACCCACTCCTCGTCCCGCAACGAACGCAGACGACAGCAAATGCCGGAAGCATGCCGGAAGCCTTTACGTACCGTCCCACCGCTGCAGCCACAGTCTCCCGAATTTCAGCCAGGCCCGCAGAACCAGTAGGAGGGGCGGGTGGTGAGTCACCGCCGGGGATTTTGCTCGTTTGAGGCGTCAGGTCGCGTTTCAGAAGTGCCCGCCGACACTGAGGTTTTCATGCCGGCACCCACCCCGTTACATGTCATGTCATCTGCAAAGTGGACGGGGCGTCACCATGCCCATCTACTGTGCATGCCATGTCCGAGGTGGATGGAATGTGTGCGGCGTCACGGCGCATCCATCCGCGGCATGCACTGCGCCGTTCTCATTCTCATGCTTAGCGCGCTATGGAAGAAGGCCGCGCAGTAGCGTGCGACTGCCGAGACCGAGCAGCAACAGCCGTCCCCGCAGAGTGCTTCTTAGTGCGCCATTTCTTGCGGTCGCACTAGTAGTCGGGTGTGCGACTCACATGTCGTCGGGAGGCCCACCCGCACTATTCCAGCGTACGGGGACGCCAGACCCACGGGTGCAGGGGAAGTGGACGGACCACTATTTTTTCAGACATGAACTTGTCACGACGGGAGGATGAGCCTTCCAGGGGCCGGGGGCGCGAGTAATGTGGCGTGCGGGCGGGAATGTGGCCTGCAGGAGTGTGCAGGATTGCAGGAGTCCTCGCCCAACCGACTGGCACACCGACCCGACGTACGCTGGCCGCCCAGCTGGCTGGGCCGCCCAACCGGTGCGCCGTCCCATGCGGACATGCTTAAGGACATGGTGGGATGCAGATTACCCGGCATGCGTTCCGGGGTGCGCGGGGTGGCATTGGCGGAAGCGGATCCCACCCCGCATGCTCAAGGACACCAGCGGACATGCATGCACCCCAGAGCGGAGCGGGACCATGCGGTCGCGGACGGCGTTCGTCCCCGTCTCCATGCCCCCGCCTGCAGCTCGGTGACCAGCACCCCTCAGGTAACCTCTCCCGAACACGACACGACCCCGCACTCTCGGCAGCTGGAATTCTGGGGCGCGCGGAAGAGAGATTCAGATCCACTGTGCACAGGCGAGTTTACAGGATGAAACACGTTTTGGGTCCGCAAGGCCTGGCCACCCAAGGTGCAGGCCAAGTCACCCGCGCCTTGCGACGCCCACCAGAAGCCGGGGGTTGCGGTGGACCGGTGTGCTGGTATCCGGGTTGCATCCGGGTGCCCACCAGTGTACCCACCAGCACCAGTGCATAAGATTAGCGAGGTGGAGTCGGGTCGCGAATCTGGGACAGATCTCGTGTCCATGGGCGAGACGGAGGCTGATGGCTGATGGCCAGATGCGATGTGCGCAGCAAGACGGAGCGGGTACTGTAATAAAGTGACCCGCCCGTCTGGGGACGGGAAGCTGGTGATTCATAAGATTGCGAGGGGACAGCGGATAAGGGGGAGGGGGCGGGTTGTCTTTGTCTCAGTTGTGCGTTGATTCAGATTAACCTTTGCTTTCAGAACGAGGCTCTCCGCCTCACGTGAGTTTCGCTCGTTTCACTTTGGTCGCGGCCGCCCGCTCTTATCCCGTCCACCCCGTGCCCGAGTTTCCTCCAATGTGCCCGGCCGTGCCCGGCCGCGTTCCCGGCCTCGTGCCATGTGCCAGTGAAAGATGCATTCCTCGCAGGTTTAGTGAAAGTAGAAAGATTCTAAAGTAAAAGAGTGGAATAAAGAACGAGCAAACGAGTTTAGCCGAAGAGACAACAGGTAGTCGACGACACTGGCAGCAGCAGCAGTGATCGTGGCCTCCCAGGACAGCTGCAGCAGCAGGGCTTGGCGGGAACCAGGCGACCAGGTCGTCTACAGACCCGCTAGCACTCCCGGTGCTCGGAAGAAAATAGTCCTTGAACATGTGGCCACAATTCGGCCGCTTGGGTGAGCAACCCTTCGCGGGGTACTCGCGAGCTAGCTAAGCCCGCGCAACCTTTACGTCGCAGCGGGCCTCGAGCGCAACACCGAGGGCGCGGACCCACTCGGTCGCAGCCATGACCGCAGCCTTGGACGAGGGGTCGTCCACGGGAATGGTGACAAGCGAGCCGAGCATGTTCTCGATCTCAGGCTGGAGAGCAGCCGCGACGCGAGGGCCATACTCCTCAGCAGGGCCGAAGCCCGAGAGGATCTGGCGCTCGTACTCGGCCTGGGTCCAGCCCCAGATCTCGGCCACCTCGCGGAGACGGAGAGGAGGGTTGATCGGAAGCGCAGCGAGAGCAGAGTTGGCCCGGCGCTGGATGAGGTTGAAGAGCTGGACGGAGGGAAGGTCCTCGAGAGCATCGTCGAGCTTCTCATCCGCGTCGTCGTCAATGTCGTCGCGGAGGCGACGGACAGAGGCAAGGATGCGCGCCGACGCGTTGTCGCCGTGCGAGGCAGAGGTCGCAATGATGGCCGACTCGAGCGCCTCACGGGCCTCGTGCAGGGCCTCGCGGGCGATGTGCTCCTGCTCCTGGTCGTCGGTGTCGGCCGACGACGGAGGAGCAGTGGGAGGCTGCACGAGACCGGTCACGAGGCGCTTGACGAGGCCCTCGAACGACATGAGCGAGTGGGTGGCGGGGTCAAACTGCGACGCCGTGCGGGGCGGCGAGGGAGGGCGCGAGCCAGTTCCACGCGGCGTGAGAATCGAGAGCGACGTGATCTTGGCGATCGAGGGCGACTGGACCACAGTGGGCGTCGCCTCCTTGCCGAGACCCGACAGCGCCTTGTGCACAGAACCGGGGCTGGGGGCGCGGTTGGGGGTGTTGTCGGCCTCCATGATGACGCGCATGCCGCGCCACACGACGGCGACCATGACCTTGACGATCCACCCCTCGCCATCGTGGCCGCAGGGAACGGCAACAGTCTCGAGGACCTTGCGCGCACCGTCGACGCGGCTGGCAAAGTGCTGGAGGCTCGAGGGCACAGTGAGGGCACGGGGGTGGCCACCGCCCGAGCTCTCCTTGGCAAGGCGGGGGACGCCCGGGTTGGACTTCTCACGCGTCAGGGGCGCGCCATTGACCGCGGCGGGCACGGTCATCGCGCCGGCCGACGTCTTGGGGGCACCGCCGGCCGTGTTGCTGACGCTGGCCTCGAGGTCGACCTTGAGCTGGAGGAAGATGGGGCGCACAACCTTGCCGACGACCGTGTCGAACTTGTCAAGGGTGGGGCGAAGCCCATCCTCGAGGAAGCGGGGGTACTGGCCGAGGTCAAGCATCTGCTCAATCCTCTCGCACGCCTCCCACGCCGCGTGCGCCACCGACACAGCATACGCCTGAGTCGCGTTGAGTGGCGATGCGTGGTGGTGGGCCGGAGTCAGGTTGAGGGGAGCCGAGAACTGCGGGTCCGAGAGAGCCGGCAGAAGAAGCGCATCGAGTCGCGAGACGTAGATCGACAGGGCACGCACAGCCGTACGAAGAATCGCACGAAGCAGGTACGTGTCAGTCGGCGCCGAGTTACCGAGCTCACTGTGGGGTGGTTAGTGACATTGTTCCAATTGACATTCTTGGCTTCTCTCGGCACATTCTATTTGTGACGAGAGATTCGCAAGGTGGGGGGTTGGATACTCACTGGGCAATGCTCTCGCCAACAGTCCAGCCGGCACCCTTGCGGAAGCCCTTCTTGGTCTTGGCGTCAACACCGGCCAGAGCGCGGTTCACGGCCTCGTTGAAGCGAAGACCGATCGCGTCGACGTGGGCACCAGCGGCCGGGGTGTCCATGCCCGAGGAAGGCAGAGTGGCGGTGTTGCCGATGCGCGGAGTCGCCGAGCGGCTGTTGGGGGGGCTGGCCTTGCGGGGAACAGCCCCAACCGACTGGGAGCGAGGGACGACGGTGGGGGTGGGGATGGCGGCGTGAGCGAGGGGGTGGCGCGCACGGGGCTCGGGGACCGGGGGAGGGCCGAGCGGGGGGACAGCAGCCGCGCCAGAGGCCTGAACCGAAGGAGCGGGCGTCGAGGTGCGCGAGGGGCGGTTGATGAGAGGGAGAGAGCGAATGGCGTTCATTTTGGGCGATTCTTGTGTGAATGGGGGTGTTTGGCGTGGCGTAGCGGGAGGCTAAGGTGTGGAGGGAGATGGTGTTGGAGGATGAATTAAGGGGAGAGGTAACGGGCCAGCTGTTCCCGGTGGCTGCTGCGTGGGGAACCTGGTGACGAAGGGCTTCTTATCCCATGTACGACGGTGTCGAAGGGGAGGTGCGCTGCGACTAGCAGCGAGTGCGCAAAGTGGCGCAACGGTGGACTCGACTGACGGTCCAGTTAGGGGGGCTTCTCGCCACTTGCGAGGAGCGTGTAGATCAGGGGAGGGAGACGGAGTTGGGACGAGCCGGAGAGAAGGCTGGAGTTGGTAATCGTGGCCATGGAGCGTGGGGGCGCGTGCAAGCGAGGATCGATAGAGATGGCGAGTGGGATAAGAGTGGAGAGTGGAGAGTGGACGATGGACGATGAAGGGGGCGCGTGGAAGGGAGGGCAGTGACAATGGTGATCGGTGGCAACGCGCATGAGATGAAAAAGGAGCACCTGTCAGCACGGACTCGTGGGATTGAATTTGTCGCGCGACCACGTTCGTCAACCCTCTCCTGCTCCTGCCAATCTTCCTCCGCAGTCTTCGACGTGCATTGCGCGCCGAGACCACTCGGAGAGGTTCGCAGAGCGGTTGAAGTGGCGCGCGCGATGCTTTGTACTCACTTCCGGAGGTCCGCTTTAAGACTGCTTTGGGCACTACAAGGAAGCTTAAACTTCTTCATTGAAATGTGGGCCGGGGGAGTCGGCGCGGGTCTCTTGAGATGGAGGTTGGGAGGATGCGGGGAGCTGGAGCCCTGCGAGATAGGTCGTCGCTGGTGGACGGGGAAGCTGAAGAGTGAGGATGAGGATCTAGTTGGTGAAGGACACCAGAGAGATGGACAAGTTGTTGATGGAGAGATGGACAGATGGAGAGATGCACCAGACAGCAGAGAGAGAGGAAAAGCCATCATTCGAGGTGTTCAGGGTCTGGCCCAGGTCTCATTCAGGATTGCCTCGGTGGGGGGAATGCGAGGCTATTATTGGCGGCTTGTGGTTGGTCAATTTCTAACTCACCCACACAACTGAACCCTGAATTTGATGCCGTTCCCACCGTAGCTCACCCGTACGGTGGAGTAAGAGCGCTCATCGCTGCCCCGCGCCCCCGGAACGGTCCCGACTGAATCGGGTGAGACGGTGGAGGTACGCCACAGTGATCTGTTCAAGTCCTTCCATTGCGTCTCACATTCTCTCTCTATCTCTTTACTCACGCCACTCGTCCTCTGGCGTAAACTACCTTATCGCTTCTCTTCTCAGATGGCTAGACGTTATCCCCACACACGTTTGAAAATTGTCGCGCACGGTAATAGCGGAGGGACGTGTCCGGTGACGGTCTGTGTGTCTGCTACGGTCTCTATGACGATGATGCTCGGATCCTCGGACCGCTTCCCTGTCTCCGAAGCGGCTCCGGAGCGCGGTTTAGTTGGCTTAGCACTCGGGTCTGCGAGACTACAGTCTAGCGCATTTACGAGCAGAGCCAATGCAGGTTGAGGGACTTACTGAACGGCTGTGTGCAGGCATCGCGAGCACCATGTATCGCAGCGAACGGCGGAGACGAGCATGATGTCGGTTGTGGCTCCTCCGAACCGGCTGATCAGCGGCTGGTAAGAGTTCATCCTCCCACGTGCAATGCCGAGCCTTTTCCAATTTGGGCTGACATTCCCGAGGGCCAAGCGCTGGTGGTGGGTCGGACCTTGGGCCATGGACCTCGCGCCTTGAGCGCCGTGGCTCGGGCGTGAGTAGTCCCATCCGACGTCCGTGCATGCATGCATTGAGCGCACTGAAGGCGAGCGTGGCGAGATGTCGACTTCTTGAAAGCGAGCTCGAGGTCAAAGGAGACGGACGAGCAGCGTGCACGGCTTTGTGCAGCAACCTGCCAAGGGCGCCACCGGGGGGCGAGGCGAAGTGATGCCCCAAACACAACCCTTGGCGCAACTGATGGAAGCATACGAGGAAGCGATCAGGTGAACGCACCGCTCTGAGGAGCAGAGCAACGACCGAACGACCAGGTGTCTGAAGCGAGTCACACCGTGACCTCACTGTGCATGGTGGACAGGCGCATGCACCTCTACTTTGGCTGTGGAGGCCCGTCACGACGAGCCTGGACCACCATCGCGCTCTGCGTCTGCGCAAGCGGCCCCGGCAGAGTACCTCAGTGAGCAACGCGCGACGGGCAGTACGCCAAGACCGCGTGTGCCCCGTTTGCAGAGTGTTTACTCATACCACGGGTACTAGCAGGCACCCATGCCATGGTGGCTCGACTGATTTGTTTTGTACAGATCGTCGTGATGGCATGATGGTACACATCACACATCACAGAAGGCGTTGTTTGGTGGCAGTGGTTGTTGTGGCACGTGCGGCCACGAGAAAGCAATTATGACGAGGGTCCGCAGATCGTCAGATCGCGGCCCAGACTCTGGCTGATGATGCTCACAACATGACGAGAGCGCTATGCGGTCATTGCATAACGCTCCCTCACCACCTCCCACGCCATTGACACCACCTGACCAGCTGACCACCCATGCCCGTCCACATGCCAGTCTCACGCCCCTTGACAGAACGCTCGAAGTAGCATTCCGGCGTTATCAGACCTGTCACGCTCGCTATAGCGTCGTACTGACCCGACACCCAAATCCTGCACCAAGCAACCCAAATCGCAGTCGGTCACGCCCAGTTTTTACTCCCCCACCATGGCGCAGCATGCGTAGATCGACATGCGACGCCAACGCCTGCGAGCCACCACAAAGCTTCCGGACGCCACGGCCCAACATACCGTCAACGCTCCCGAAGTCTGGGTCTGTAACCACTGTGGAACATAGCCCCTACATCCTCATCATACATGAGCGTCGATCGCGTCACGGCGCCGACAGCCGACAGCCGAGGCGTCACCCACGCCCCGGGCATGCCACCCCGTCGCCGACGCTTCGGGCCCTCCATCCATGTCCGACGGGCTCGTCGCGCTCGCGTTTCAGCTCATCTGACAGTTTCATGTCGCCACCCATGCCCGTCAACACCCGTGCGTATGCGATCTCCAGGGGCAAGCGAGGCTCGACATGAGACCGCGTAACTGGCGGATGCCGGCACGTTACAGCTCGCACTAGCAACACATCATGAGCAGCGTTGGCCTGGTACAAAGTGAACCTTACATGGGTGGTACGAGTGGGCAGGCGGTGACGACAGTGGCGGTGGTGACGATGAGGCTCGCACTGCGCTTGGCGGGGCGGGAACCTTAGTTAAGAAGCCGTAATGCAGGGGTAGAAGCGTACCTTTGGGTCAGTGTTCGGCAGCACGGCAGTACGGTAGAGTCAAGAGGTTGATTCTGCAGCAGCGACAGCCGTGACGGGTGCCGTGGCGTTTCAACAGTCCCTGTCATCCGATCCCAGGTACCGTCGACCAGCTGACAGAGGAGAAGAGAAAAGACAAGCGCGCAGGCGATGACCTCATACCCCGGTCCCCGTCCACTTCTGCCCACCCCCTCCCCCATCATCCCCGCCCCCTTACGCATCAACCACCATTCCGCAAAGCGTGACCGTCACTGCCGCCATTCATTCTAGACTCTCCAAGCTCCCACATCACTCGACTATGCAGAGGAGCACGCCGCGCTGTCTCAGTCGGCGGCTTGCCGGCCCCGGAAATCTAGCCAAAATCTGCTGCATGGCCTGAAAACTGGGATTTCACGGGTTTCCACAGCGAGTTTTGACACGGCTGAGACAGTCCATTTAGCGACTTCTCCATTCAACACGCAGGTACGCGCCCGAGACAGAACAACAGAAAACTGGACGCGCGCTACCCTCAGATCCCTGTACTACGGAACGGGGGTGGCCTGTCGATGCGCGGAAAGCCAGGCGCGCGGATGCAACTTCGCATAGCTCACCTTCATTGAGCAAGGTGGATCGTGTATGAGATGACATTCCATCTCTACTGTATACTCTAATGAGTCGCCCGATCCGGACGCGCCTCCCGTGTCCTTTGCGAGTCACGTTCCTCGTCTTATCGCGCCTCCAAAGACTCGCCGTTCCCCACCTCCGTGCGCCATCGTTCACTGCAGATGGCGCTACTCTACTCTAGTCTGCCGGCGAGTGCCGGCGAGTGCCGCTCACCCGGAGGACTCATACGCCGGAGACACTGTCTCACACTCCCGCACCCACCCCTATCAGCGCTTCTCCGAGCACAATGAACCCTCGTGCTATCTTCGGACGTTCACACGCTGTGTCGAGGGCCCACAAGCGAGGACCGTACGGTTCTATTCATCTGATCCTTTGTCGCTCACTGAACCCTCCCGTCGATCACGGCCCCGCACGGATGTGGACCCAGGCCCTGCCAATGTCTCTGACACCCTGCTCACCCCCACATCCTGATGCGCCTTCCTAGGGCTTCTCGGACCATGCTGCACCTCCGAGCTGCCTCGCCGATACCGAGCATTCCGGATGCCGGCTCGGCACCACTCGGCGGCGCCCTTGACACCAGACCTGGCCTTTCGCTTCCCTTTCGCAGCACGACATGGCGCGCCGCGCACATGACCGTTCAACCTCCGCGCGGCGCCTCGCTATTCATGTCGCGGCAATTGGGCTTGAAGCGAAACGAAACGCGACGCGACGACCCCAGAATTCTCGACTCCCACGTCAAGTTTCGTGCGGAGGCTCTCTCCGCCGTTAGATCGCCGTTACTTGGCAGGTCTCGGAGATCCGGCCATCGCGCTCAATGGTAAAGTGCCCGTGCCACGGACGTAGATCGCCGGGAGGACCCGGGTCTGATCGACTCCGAGCTGAACGTGCAGGATCCCCGCGGCACCGTGCTGTGATGGGGAGGTGATGTGATTCGGGGTGGGGTCGCTGTGATGGGGCCTGTGATGGGGCCTATGATGGAGGGCGAGCGATGGGCCTCGGAGGAGGTCGGGCGAGCTGATGGCGTGCACGCACTAGCGGCGTGGCGCTTACTGTCTCTCTGTCTCTCCTCGGTTCGGGCCTCGACCATCAGTCCAATAACATACCTCCCGCACTGCTCAGAGCGGTATGCATATAGGTTAACGACGCGACTCAATGAGTGCCAGATTGCAGGGCGACCACTCATGTGCCAAGGAACGTTGAATGGAAAACCGAGGCGACTCACAGTATAAGATTACTCTCTAGGCACACCATTGAAGTCGAAACGTTCGCTCTAGATTCGATACAATTGCCTCGAAAGTCACGCGCGCACTGCCGTCTCGCCATCGGTGTGCTCGCTATCGGTGTCGCAGCTTGCTCCGCCGCCGTCACCGGACGGAGCAAGATCTGCAAGGAACCGAGGTCTTCTCACAGCATGACTTGAGCGCGCTCGATGACTCGACATTACCACAGACGACCAACTCATTGACGGCCTGACGGGGCGGCCCGCCTCGGCCCGTCCTA
Source organism: Cutaneotrichosporon sp. PK4640 (assembly GCA_023630115.1). Lineage (NCBI taxonomy): Eukaryota > Fungi > Basidiomycota > Tremellomycetes > Trichosporonales > Trichosporonaceae > Cutaneotrichosporon > Cutaneotrichosporon sp. PK4640. The sequence goes on along the minus strand of JAMALN010000449.1, from coordinate 12,827 downwards.
GATCTGGAGCGATCATCATGTTGGATCTGATGTCAGATCTCCTCGGCTCAGCGCGGCCAGCGGCACGTCTCGGCTACTTTGCAAGCTCAATCCATAGCACAAATGACGTGGTACAATACGCTCTGCTCCTAGCCACAAGTCACCTTCTCGCTCTACTCCTACTCGTCCGAGATCTTGGGGGCAAGGAAGAACTGGAGAGTGCCCTGCTCAAAGTCGAACTGGACGAGGAGCGGCACGTCGTTGGACATGTTGAGGCTAACCTCGCGGGCGAGAGGCGCGCTCTTGGCGAAGTTGGACAGGTACTTCAACGAGAAGGTGAGGCTGACCTGCTTCTCGAGAATGATCGAGACGCCAACGTCGTCGTCGCCGGCCCCAGACTTGGCCTTCTTGGACGCCTTGGCGCCGCCGTTGGCCTTGCGCTTCTTGGGCTTCTCCTCCTCGTCGTCCATCTCCTCCTCGCCCTCCTCGTCCAGGTCGGGCTTCTTGTCCTCCTCCTCCTCCTCGTCCTCATCGGGGTCCTGCTTGGCCGCCCGGTTGGGCCGGCGGTCCGAACCGGCAGTCTGCTTGAGCAGCACCGAGCCGGTGCCGACCTCGCCCTCAGACGAGAAGCGCACGCCCTCCTTGGACGCCTCGATCTTGACGCTCTCACCCAGCGCCGCGAGGTCGCGGCAGATGCGCTGGAACTCGGCCGACGACATCGTGATAGTCGCGTCGTACTGGGTGTCGGGGATGCCGAGGTGCTCCTGGTCGATGTCCATGAGCTTCATCTCGTACTCGCCGACACGGTCCTCCTCTGTCTGTCAGCTGGGTCTGAGTTTATCAGCTCACTGGGAGACTCGAAGACGAGGCCGAGCGAGTCGGCGTCGTCGGCAGCCTTGAGGGTGACAATGTCGTTGTCCTTCGCGCACTTGAGGATCTTGGTGAGCGAGGTGAGCTGGGGTTAGTTGAGGTGCATGGGGGCTAGGCAACTAACGTTAACACCCAGAGGGATGTTGCGGTCGCAGCGGTACGACTCGAACTGGTCGGCCTCGAGCTTGAGCGACACGAGCGCGACGTGCGAGTTGTCCATAGCCTGCAGTTGCTACGCGGTCAGTACAGGTTCCGTCAGTCGCCACTCACGATGCCCTCGTCCGAGCAGTCGAGGTTGCCGTCAGTGACGAGCTCCTTGATGGCTAGGTGGCGTCAGCACGCGTCAGAAGGTGGATGTAATGTTTGGGGCAGACGCGCGGGCCGCGGCAGTGACTCACCGTCAAGGAGCTTCTTGAGGACGGACGCCTGCTTGACACGAGCCTCGAGCATGTTGGGTGTGAGTTGTGGGGCGTGACAAGAGAGGGAGGGAGGAAGTGGTTTTGTGGAGAGGACGAGGTGATGGATGAGCGATGAAGGACAAGACTGATGGAGGGAGGGCAAGGTCAAATGTTGTCTTCAGGCAGTCCAGGGTGGACGCGTCGCGCCGCCTTCCTCATCCAGACTGGTTGACGCGTACTCCTGGCCCATTTACCACTTTTCCACGTCATTTGATATGCCACGTGTTCACAGCGTGGTTGACAATAACAGGTATAGCAGCCTCCACCGAGATCTCTGGGACGCGTCGACAGTCGCCGCTTGGAAAGTGGATGGCCCCATTCCACTCCGGCCTCCACTGCACACGTTCGCTCCTCCTTCAACTCGTACACACTCCATCTCGCTTCTTACTCTTACTCTTACTCTCTTCTCTTCCTCTTTACCTTCTCCGGGTGCCTACATAGCCCACCTACCTATCGACACGCTCCTTTGCTCTCTCGCATCATGGCAGCGCTCAACTGCCAGCCAGTAAAGCATCCCCATCACACCCGCTGACGGATACAGCTGTACGAGACGTACAACGTCTACGTCTCGCCCAGCTCGTATGTCTTCGAGCCTTCCAGCTCGACGGTTCCGGCGCTCGGCGCCGACTCGTCACGCCTGACCAACGAGAAGGATGTGCGCGAGAACCTCGTCGTCGACCGCCGCACCGGACAGATCTCGCTCGATGGTGAGCTTCGAACTGTGCGCCCGCTGACGATCAGTGTCTTCGGCGATCCCCGTCGGGCGCGACAAGGTGATCACCGCCTACGGCATTCTGGGCATGATCACCCTCGCCACGAGTAAGCTGGGGTCTTGGTACAGTAGCTGACGACAGCCGACTACATTGTCATCATCACGCAGCGCACCCCGAGCTGCCGTCTCCTCACGCACCAGATCTACCTCGCGACTGACTTCCGCCTACTCCCCCTCAACCCCGCCTCGTCGTCTCAGGCCATCCTCGGCAACCCGATCGAGAATGAGCTCGTCTCCCTCGTCGAGCAGGGCCTCAAGGCTGGCCCGATGTGGTTCTCGTACGGCTGGGACCTCACCAACACCCTCCAGCGCCAGAAGGCCCTCGAGGACGCCGGCATGGGTCCAGGCCAAGCCCCGCTCTGGAAGCGCGCCGACGAGCGCTTCTTCTGGAACCGTTTCCTCCAGGACCGCTTCATCAGCCTCACCGAGAAGGGCACCGACGTGAGTCTACCACAGCGACAGATAAGGAAGGTTACTGACCGATTAGCTGAGCCGCTTCATCCTCCCGGCCATGTTTGGATGTAAGTTGCTGAAGTCCCCCTTGGAACAACTAACCCCAGTGCTCGAGCTCCGCTCTGCCGTCATCAACAACCGCGACTTCCTCTTCTGCCTGATTGCCCGTCGCTCGCGCCACCGCGTCGGCACCCGTTACTTCACACGCGGCATCGACGGCAACGGCAACGTCGCTAACTTCAACGAGACGGAGCAGATCGTGCTTCTTGACCCCATGGACGACACCAAGTCCATGCGTGGCCGTGTTGACGGCCGCGAGCGCCTGTCGTTCGTGCAGATCCGCGGCAGTGTGCCCGTTTACTGGGCCGAGATCAACAACTTGCGGTACAAGCCCGACCTCCAGATCATGGACATCCCGGACACGGTCGGCTCGTACCGTCAGCACATGCACCAGCTCGTCGACACCTACGGCAGCGTGTACTCGCTCAACCTCGTCAACCAGAAGGGCTACGAGAAGCCGGTCAAGGAGGCTTTCGAGACTGTCGTCAACGTCACCAACAACACCGACCGCCAGCTGGCCGAGCAGACCAAGTACATCTACTGGGACTTCCACGCCCAGTGCAAGGGCATGCGCTTCGACCGGATCGAGAGCCTCGTCGGCGACCTCCAGGGCCTCCTCCTCGAGGACGGCTGGTACCACTCGGTTGCCCCAGCGCCATCTGGAGTTGGCAGCTCTTCCGGGCCAACCAAGGTCCTCAGCGTGCAGAAGGGGGTCATCCGCTCCAACTGCATGGACTGCCTCGACCGCACCAACGTCTCGCAGGCAGCGTTCGCCAAGTGGGCGCTCAACCAGCAGCTCCGCCAGGCCGGTATCATCAGCGTCAAGGAGGGCGTTGAGGACCACCCCGAGTTCATGCTCATCTTCCGCAACGTCTGGGCCGACCACGCCGACGGCGTGTCCAAGGCGTACGCCGGCACCGGCGCGCTCAAGACCGACTTCACGCGTACGGGCAAGCGCACGAAGGAGGGTCTGCTGCAGGACGGCATCAACTCGGTCATGCGCTACGTCAAGAACAACTTCTTCGACGGTGACCGCCAGGACTCGTACGACCTCATCACGGGCTCGTATGTCGTGCGCCGCGGCGGTATCCCGCCGCTGAGCGACACTCGCCCTCTCCTTCTTCGCTCGATGCCCTACATACTCGTGTTCGCGCTCACGATGATCCTCGCTGCGGTCACCTTACCGCGCACGTCTGGTGCGTCACGTCCTTGGCTCTGCTAACCACCAGAGTGGTCGATCTACTCGTTCCTCCTCCTCTGGCTCGCGCTCGCTTTCGTGGCCGGCTCGTACATCTGGGGCAACGTGAGCTTACGCTTCAACGACAGCTGACAGCAGGGCACGTCGTACGTCGCTTGGCCTCGTCTGAACCCGCCCCACGAGATCCTCTCGTACGAGGGTCCTGGCTTCCGCGGTACGCGCCGCGGGCGCGGCATGAGCATCACGAGCACCGTGCCGCACAAGAAGACGCGCCCCAAGTCGCGCGTCTTCGACGACATCGAGCTCAAGAAGAAGGGCTCGCTGATCGACTAAGGGTACCTTGCCCACACATGTGTAGACCCGAGACGAAGGAGAGGCGCGAGAGAAGCGCGAACGTTGTGCTGGATAGACTCGTACATGGCAATGTTAATAGACTAGAATGTTCCCAAGGTGTACCGGAACTACGACCAGCCCACGCGCGCAGACAGCGCCGCCAGCCGGCGCTCCGCCGAGTCGCCATTCCACCGCTCACCCTCTGCCGACACGCTCAACACCGGCGGCCCAAGCTGCTCGATCACAAACGACGCCGAGACCGTCCCGTGCAAAGCAGCAGCGTAGGGATCGCCCGTGAGGCTCAACCCGGCAATGTATCCGCCGATAAACGCGTTTCCCGCTGGCGTCAGCCACGCCAGCTCCGGGACTTACCTCCCGTGACATCCTGGACCCGCTGCTGCTCCCCCTCAAAGAAGGAGGGCACCCACCGCACCCCGCCCGCCACAGTGCCTATACACGCGCCGAGGGAGCTGCACCTTACGGCCATGACGCCGCGCCCGCCCCCGACGCCGCGCTGCAGGAGATGGCGCACCACGTCCTCTACGACTGCGACGAGCTCGCCGCGGTCGTCGGGGAGCGGGCGGGCGTAGAGCGAGAGGAGCTCTTCGTGGTTTGGGCTGGCATCAGTCTTGTACGAGCGAGGAGGGAGGCGGAGGAGAGGACGCGAGCGGTCCAAGGGACAGAGATAGGAGCGGGGAAAGTGACTCACGAAAGCACCTCGACGTGCGGCGCCGCCGCCTCGAATGCTTCTCTTTCGGCGGGGTGGCAGCTCGTCGGCGCCGGCTCGAAGACTATCCGAGGGTGCCAGGAGGTTTCGGCGAGCTCGGAGATGAGGGAGAGGAGGGCGGTGCTCGAGTACGGTGGCGGAACGTGGAGCCACTCGGCGCCAGAGAGGGGTCCGCTGGCTAGCTCCTCGCCGCTCCTCATCACGGGCTTGACTATATGCGCATAGCTGGCATCAGCTGGGTGTCCTGGAGAGGTAGAATGGGAAAGCAGGGGCGGTGGCGATGATTGACCAAGGGCCAGTAGTCGCCACAGCGGAAGAAGACACCGTGCAGCTTTGCCTCCCCGCCACAGTCTCCATGCTTCTTCCCAGCATCTCATGTCTTCTTGCTTCTCCCAGCATCTCGTGTCCTCCTCCATCGGTAGACACGATGGGCCGCAACGTTGCCACACCAGAATAGACAAGGCCCCGGAAAAAGGAAGAGCGCTGATTCGCTCCCGGCAAACCCGAGTGGGTCGGGAGCTCGCCGCAAGGGGTCTGGTCCCGATCCACCAACCTTGCAGCACGGGTGCTGCGCAGATACGTGATGACCTCGCGTTCCGAGGACGAGAAAATGCCCCAGAGGATTGCAACGGTCCAGCATGGGTGAGGAAGCTGGGAGCCGGCACAAGGGCAGCGATAACCCTCGCCACACGGCACCTCGAAGCCTCTTTTCGCCGACCGCATGCAAGTTACCCAGTTCCGCTGCCACCATCTGCCTTTTCGAAGAATGGTCGGGGAGCTCGTAGATGTGGTGGGGACATTCAGGCCGCATGCACCGCGCACTTACCTTCTCACCACGTCGTCGTAGCCTATCCTCGCGCGGGGCACGCGTGCCCCAGGAACGCGATTAAATACCCACATCTCTGGGCCGTACGATCGAAGCTGCTCCTCCAGTTCGAGGGGGAGGTCGTCGAACTCGTCGTCTCCAAGGTCCTCAGAAGCCCCGGGCTGTGATGGAGGCAGCAGCGCGCCACCCATCCTCTCCCCCTCTCTTCCTCCCCCACCCCTCTCCTCCTCCTCCATACTCCCTCCCCCCGATATTCCAGATATTCCGGCCTCCCTGCCCACCCCCTCGCCCCTCCGTGTACCCGGTGAGCGGTCGATGACGGTGCGCAGAGCCTGGGGGGCAAGCCAGACCCGTGCGCCGATAAGGGCGTACATTGCGCCCCCGCCAATAACGACCCTCCCGCCGCGCGGCGCCTCCCCCACAGCCTCAATTTGCGGCGTCTGTGCGCCGTGCGACGTGGGCGAGAGCGACGCCGACCCCGCAGCCGAGGCCGGCGCCGGAAGGGGCAATGACGAGGGTGGGGGAGTGGGGGAAGGCACGTGTGGCGGCACAGGCGCCGGCGAGGCGCGTGGCGACGCCCGCCCCGAGCGCCCGCGCGACGTGCTCGTCCCCCTGCTCGAGGCCGCCGAGCGCGTCCGCGACGCCGCCGGCGAGGGCGGCTCAAAGATGTCGATGAGGACCGTGCCTGCTGTCAGATTGCTCAGTAGAGATGCAAGCGAGGCCTCACGCACCGATGGACGCTAGGACCGGAGGCGGCAGCGCGCGCGGCGCTGCCGGGTTGCGCGACATGGCCAGTGGAGCATGCGCAAAAGGTGTTTGAGGGTCGGGGAATAAAAGCCTCCAGGGAGGGGCGGGGGCGACGCCGTCACCGCACGCCAGGTATACTATAGGCTGGTGGGCCGCGTTATCAGCGGCGCGCCGTGTCACCGTCGCTGGCCCGTCCGATGGGGTTTGGTGCTTCTGTGACGAGAAGCTGAGAAGAGCGTGAGGCACTCTTCGGACGTGTGGAGGATTGCAAGATGTCGGCGTGGAGGGCGCCCCGCAGCGCCACACCTTGGCGCGGAATGCGTGTCGGCGCCACGCCGAGCCCCACTGCCGTCCCGATTCGTGCAGGCCAGAACGAGCCTCGCCACCCTCGCACATGCAACTGAGCGGCGGCCCTCCGCAGCTCGCTACCTCGCCTGATTCCGTGGTGCTGTCGTACACGTCGGCCCGCTGGTATTCCGCTCACGGAGACTGCGCGGCGCGCGCCGTCCCGCAGCATTCAACACCCATGCCGGCATGTGCACACTTTAAGTCGCCCACATGCTGGCGCGATCGAGCGCTGCGCTCCAGCGGCCACCGATTCCCGCAATGCACCGTTATAACGCCGGCCGGTGCCGGCGGGGACGACCGATTGGGAACCATGGGATCCAGCGGAGATCGCCGTTCCTTGCACGAGACCTGGTCATGGGTCGGGAGCGTCCCGAGAGGTATGATGACGTTGAAATGATCTACGCTGCGCAGTGTGCTCGGCGGAGGCCGTATCGATCAGGTTGGGCGAGTGGAGCTCGGCGCGCGCGCCAAGCACACGTGACGCTGACACTAAGCGAGACCGAGGCCGACGGCGTTCTTCCATGCCGTCACCACCCTCGAGGTGACTCCCCTCCAGCTGGAGAGGTTAGTTCCCCGCCGGTTCCCCGGTTGCACGCTACGCCCGGCAGCCTGGTAGTCTGGGGTTGGAGTGGACCGAGATCTAGCCCGGTCCTGGCCTTGGCGAGGTTAATCATGATCGAACAGGTGCGGCGGCCGCCGGTGTGGCCCATGTGGCGCCGGTGTTATCGAAAGGAAGCAATGGAACGTCACTTGACGGAGCTTGTCCGATGTGATACGCGACGCGAGTGTTCGAAATAGTCCACCAGCCTCTTTCGCCGTCAAGGGCACTGCCGTGCTATCCGCAGAGTCCGATGTGAAAGCCCGCCGATAGCTCGAAGCGAGGGGTGGCGAGAGCCAAGGAGCCCGCGAGTGTGGCACGCGTGGTGTCAGTTGCTGACGTGAGCGGGTCGGCTGTGGTAGTTGCCACCACATGGACAAGTTGGCTTGTTCTGCGCGCCAATATACGATCCCTCACGAAAGGGAGGGCAGTGGACAGGGCGTTCGACACTGGTTCTATGCCGCAAGGGTGCGCCTCGGTCGCCTCGGTCACCCTCGGTCACCCCAGGACGAGGGCTGCCCAGCGGCCTATTCTGCACCGTCGAGACGAGTGGCATCCGTAGCGATCGCCCCGGTCGTGCTGGGGAAAGTAGCAGGAGGACGCCACAACGACGAACAGGGATGGGGCTGCGTCCTGGATCAAGGTCGGGGCGGACTTGCCATCGCAGCCACCAATAGCGTCGCCGAACGCTGGAGTCAGCACAGAGCCCCCCTGCTGCCTCTCAGAGCCTCCATGCGAAGTCTGAGAAGCAGTTGTTCCAACGCGCGCGGCGCAAATTGGGGTGGGCGGGTGAACCTCCACCACCTTGCTCCAGCAACTGTATTCCTGAGATTGTGATGACTGGGTCGTGCCCACCACGGGACGTCACTCGAGGAACCTCTAGCAGTGCATTATATCTACGTCTACACTTCTACAACCCGCTCAGACCAACTAAGAATACAGCGCCGCGGCCTCTGCACACGCCTGGAACAGCACGCCAGCGAGGCTCAGGTCCGCGCTCGCGAGCGTCTCCTTTGCACGCTCGCGCAACCCCACTGCATCGACGCGCCCATAGGCCGGCGTGACCTCGACGGGCAGCGCGCGCGCAGCCTCCGGCCAGCCTGTGAGCACGTCCGGGCCGAGGGTGAGGGCGAGGGACGCACGCGCCCGTGCTTTGGGCAGCACTAAGGTGGCGCTGACGCTGAGCGTGGCGTCCCCAACCTCGTACGTGACGGGGTAGTACAGCGCGAGGCGGCGGAGCTCGTCGCGCACGCCGCGCGCGGCGGTCCACAGCTGCGTCACCGTGTCCACTACGCCGCGGAGGGAGGTCGGCTTGGCGGCCACCAGCGCGGCCTGCGCCAGCGCGAGTAAGCCGGCGTCCGGGCCCTGCGGGTTCTTCAGGCTGAGCGTGGCGCGCTCCAGCGCGTCCACTGGCACCGCGAGCTCGAGATCGCCGAGCTGCAGCTCGAGGCGCGGGCCTGCACGGACCACTCGCCACCCGTGCAGCATCTGTAGTCCCTCGAGCTCGGCGTCGAGGCGCATCACGTCGCCTACTGTCGCCTGGTCACACAGGCTGCGCGCGGCGTCGATGGCGAGCGCGTGCTGGTCGCGCTGCGTGCCGAGGGTCACCAGCTCCTCCTCGACCTCGGCATTCTTCGCGATCTTCCCGTCGAGCTCGGCGCGGAAGCGCTCGAGCTCGGTGTCCTGCTCCTCGATGCCTTCGCGCAGCGCCGCAATCTCCTCGGGGTCGCACGCGAGGACCGCCTCGACTTGCGCCCGGTGCGCGGCCAGCTCGGCCTCGAGCTCGTCCCGCCGCTTCCGGAGGTCAGGGAGAACGCGGTCGATGGTCCGCCGCTCGGCGGCGTGTCGCTCTGCGTCGGCCAGCATGTCGTCTCGAATGCCACGGACATCGGCCTCAACGCGGTCGCTCAGGATGGCCTGTTTCCAGTCGTACCAGCGCGCACGCGCACGGAGATAGGTCACGCTCTTGATCTGAAGGAGCACGCTCTCGAACATGCCGCGGTCCTCTTCGTCGGCGGCCAGGTAGTCGTGCACGACAGGCGGGTTGGTCTCGGAGCACACGCGCTCGATGGTCGTGAGTATCTCCTTGCCCTGCTGCGTGCGCTGCGTGATCTCGCTGTCCGCCCAGCTGAGCATCGAGAGGAAGATGGACTCGAGGTTCGCCTCGACGTACTCCGGGAGAGGAAACTCGTGGCCCTTAGGGTACTGCGACGTGAGGTGATCGGTGCGGGCCGCTAAGCTCTTGCGCCCGATGAGGTCGTCCTGCCAGCTAATCCCGACCATTTCGAGGAAAGCGGACAGGGGGACGTTCTGCACCTCAATACCTGGCTGCGAGGGGAGGTGCGTCATGAGGTCAACGGGTTCGATCTCGGGCTCAGGCTTGGGCTCGGTTTCCAGCTCGGGCTCCGGCTCAACGAGGATAGATCGGCGAGGCGGGCCCAGAGACTTGCGAGGCGTGCGGCGCGGGGTGCCTGTACCGCGAGGGATGGGTGTGTATGTCGGCAGCGGCCGCTCCTCCACGGGCTCGGGTGTGACCTGACGCTCCTCATGTCTCTCAGGGGTGGTCTCGTACTCCTCCCGTTCCGGTGATGGCTGGTGGTCGTCGAGCCACTGCTTATTGTCGCCCATCGGCGTCGGTGTGGCCTCCTCGGACTCCTCGAGCGACATGTCCTCCTCGCCAGTCGCCATGCTGGTGGACTGAGAGGACCGAGAGGACGTCGCTGCAACGCTCGACCGGCGGCGCTTGTCGCGGTGGATGTCCTTGCTGGGCTCATCTCCGACCTCGTCGTCCTCTCGAGAGCGCTTGTGAGAAGGGGAAGGCTGAGAGATGGGAGGAGCCAGCGCGGCAGATGGTGTGGCCTTGGAGACCATCGAGTTCGGGGTCATCGAAGCCGAGGCCATCTTCGGGGTCGCCTTAGGGGTGGCAGCCTTCGCCTTGGGAGTGGCAACCTTAGGAGTGGTAGCCTTCGGTGTCGTCCTGGGTGTTGGCCCCTTGGGAGTGGTAGAAGCAGATGCGGGTGTAGAGGCGAGCAAGGCTAAGGAGAAGTCGAGCTTCTTCGCAACGCTGGCAGCAGCCTCCAGCCCAGCGGTAGACTTGTTCGGCGTGCGGCTCTTGGACCGCGACAGTGCCGGCTCGTCCTTGGCCTGGGGCGATGCGCCGAAGATGTTGCGCTTCGGCTTCTGGGCCGAGCGCTGAAGCCCGGATGGAGTAGCATCGCGTAACTTCGAAGCCGATGATGACGTTGGTCGGGCGAAGGACGGCGTGCCGAGCGACTGCTGTGACTTCTTGGCGGCAGATGTCCCTGGTGTCGGGCGCGCGGGAGTAGCTGAACCCCCACGCACGCGCGGCGGAGGGACGATGGGCTCCTCCTCGAGTTCGGGTTCGGGCGATGGGGAAGGGGCCGGCGCTGGCGCAGATACCGGAGCGAATGGTGTGAGTGCGGGCTTGATTGACGAGCGGCGGCGAGGGATGTTTGAAGGAGCAGGCGTAGGCGCGAATATGTTGAATCTAGTCGCTGGAGTTGTGGTCGGGTGCGCAGGTGACTTGGGGGCGGGCGTTGGGGCCGGCTTCTGGGCCGAGGCGAAGATGTTGGTCATCATCGTCGTGGCTGCCCCGTAAACGCTCGTGCTCTTGTACGCGATGCCGCCGCCAGCAGTCGTGAAGTCGAGCGCGCTCGTGTCGCCGCTCTCGATCCCCCCGTGAGCGCGGGTCATCGTCATGTCCATCCCACTGTCGTTGATGCCCCCCTGGGCGGCGGTCATGGACATGTCCATCCCACTCTCATCGTAAACGCCGCCGCCGACGGACGTGAAGTCCATGTTGTACGTGGCGGTGTGGTCGCCGGCGCGGTGGGCGTTCGAGTTATCGGATGACGACGTCGACTCGTCGTTGTACACGACACCGTATGCGACCGTCTCCTCCATCTCCATCGAGTCGCCGTCCGATACGCCTTCGCCTGGGTGGAAGGGCGCCTGTCCGGGCTCTGAGGGTACCGAGTATCCGATGGATGCACGGCCACGGAGCGCTCCCTGCGGCGGAACGCGGGGCATAGGCCCGCCCAGGGCGACCGTGAAGTCCATGGTCATCTCCTCGTCGGTTCCATCCGTGGTACCCTCAATGCTCATGTCGGAGTCCGAGTCCGAGCCGGACTCCGAGTCGTCGCCCGCCCAACGCTGCGGGACAATGCCGCCTCCAATAACGGTCTCGTCCATGTCCATCTCGCCTTCCGCATCGATCCCGTCGCTCGAGCTGTCGGGGGCTGGTGGCGGGATGGGGGTCGTTGGCCGCATGGCCTGGACCTGCGCGAGGATGTCGTCCGAGTCGTCCGCGCTGGAGGCGTAAGACTGGTCGCTCTCAATCTCCATGGACGCCTCGCTCATTTCCTCGCCCTCGCCAAGGAAGCGCGCTCGGGGACTCGCTGGGGTGGGGGCGGGGCCGGAGAGGGAGGAGCGTGAGCTGGATGTGGAGGGAAGGGAGGACCGGGAGCGCGACGGGGACTGGGATGTGTTGGTGCTCGTGTTGCCGAACTGCCGTGGGAGCATGGACGACTTGCGCCGGGGCCGTTTCTCCGGCTGGTCAAACATGCTGTTGTCAGTAATGTTGAGCATCATGTCATGCAACTCACCGAACGTGGGTGTTGGGTGCGAAGCTCACTCGCCGCCGAGGGCCTAAGCTCATCCGTGGGTTTGCCGGCATGCTGGCCCTTGGCCCGCTGTGAGACTGTTGTAGTTGTCCAAAGTCGATTGTCGCTCCATAGTCGGCATTCTGCTCGTTCCACTCGTCCATGGGGCCGGGGGCCAGCTTGAGGATCGACTTGCGTGGTTTCTGTCGTCAGCTTATGGAGCAAGTCAGAGGAGCTCACCGCCTGCCGCCGTTGCAGCTGAGTTTGGCTCAGCATCTCCATGCTCCCGCCCATGGAGACGCCGCGCTTGTGCTTGCGCTCGCCCTTGGTGACGGGGAGGGTGAGATTGTTGTCGTCGAAGCGGTTCATGTCTCTGTCAAATAGGCCGATGGTCTTTCGGCGTGCTGGTGATGCGGATACGCGCGACATGTCTCTGTCGATCAAAGAGCCACAAAGCGCCTTGGTGTTGAGCGCGTATTGATCTAGATGTGGCGAGTTTACGAGGATGGAATGGAGGTCAAGGTGGAAGACAAGAGTGGAAGATGAAACCGCGCTTGACTTGTTTGTTTGGATCCAACTGGCCTCGATTTGATTCCGCTTGGTGATCGCGTGGGGTTTTACCCGAGATGTCCCCGATCAGGCACACTCGCTCATGACCACCCTCCACAAGCCGTCCACCACCACACCACCAACGCCTTCACCTTTCACCCTCCCCCGTCCACCTCCCTCTTCTTACAATCACACTTCCATCCACGGATCCATGATGGCCTCCGCGCGGCCACAAGGTGCAATGGTTGACCCCATGCACGCTTACCGCGCCAAGCGGGACCGCGAGC
>JAMALN010000448.1:0-30188 GCA_023630115.1 Cutaneotrichosporon sp. PK4640 | reverse complement strand
GGCGGCGAGAACATCGCGTCGGCCGAGGTCGAGAACGGCGTGACGCAGGACCCGCGCATCGCCGAGGCCGCCGCCGTCCCCGTCCCGGACAATGTGATGGGCGAGCTCGTCGCCGTCGGCGTCAGCCTCGCGCCCGGCGTCAGCGCCACGCCCGAGAGCATCATCGCCGAGGCCGAGAAGCGCCTCCGTTACCCCGCCCGGCCGGTGTTCGTCGTCGTCTGGGACGGCGAGCTGCCCCACAACGCGAACGGTAAGCTCGTCAAGAACGAGATCAAGGAGATTGTGCAGAAGAAGTGGAAGGAGCAGGGCGGGAAGCGGGTGGGCCCCGCCAAGGCGCGGTTGTAGGGTAGGATTAGAAGAGTCTCTGCAGTACATTCATTCACGAGGCGGCGCTGTGTAAAGCTGCGTAAACGATGCCTCCACTGTGGCCTCCACTGCCACTTTGCCCTCGCTGTCTGCCACATCTGCCACCTCCACCTCCAGCTCCACAGCGACCTCCACTACGACCTCCACCGGCCTCCACCCCATCTTTCACCTTCCTCCACCTCCTCCACTGCGGCTTCCAACTTCGCCCGCCGCCGGCGTACCGGCCTCCACAACATCGCGACCAGCGACAGAACCAGCGGCTGCAGCGAGAGGGCGCAAACCTGCGTCCCGCGTCACAGGCCCGCGTCGGCGTGTCGGAAAGCGCCAGTGGTCCGTGCCCCTTCGGTCCGACTCCGGAAAATTGCAGGAAGTAGCGCGGCACCGGCCCGGCGTCGCCGGCCTCCGACCATGTCGTCAGTAACACACACCATGACGCTGCCCCTGTGCGCGCTCCCAGCTGTCCCCAGCAGCCCGCTATATCCACCCACAGCAACATATATACCCATGGGAGCTAGCTGAGGACCCCCATCGTCCCCTCGTCTCACAAGACAGCATCTCACTGGAACTCTCCCGCAGCCACGCACAGTCAGCTCACAGCCATGTCCCTCCCGCCCCCCACCCGCCTCGGCCGCTACCGCGTCCTCTCGCCGACCTGCGGCCTCCGCGTCTCGCCCATGCAGCTGGGCTGCATGTCCCTCGGCGACCGCAACAAGGCCCTCGGCGCCATCACCAAGGAGCAGGCGTTCAAGGTCCTCGATGCGTACTATGACGGTAGGTACATCATAGAGTTGCGCTGACAGCAGCCGGGGGCAACTACCTCGACACGGCGAACACGTACCACAACGGGCAGAGCGAGGAGTGGATCGGCGAGTGGGTCGAGGCCCGCGGGTGCCGCGAGGACATTGTCATCGCGACAAAGTACACGTCCAACACGGAGAACGGGATGGCCAAGGAGCACCCGATCTCCGTGAACCGCGCCGGCAACAGCGCGAAGAGCATGAAGCTGGGGATCGACAACTCGCTGCGCCGCCTGCGCACCGACTACGTCGACGTCTTCTACGTCCACTGGTGGGACTGGACGACGCCCGTGCCCGAGGTGATGCACGCGCTCAACCGGCTCGTCGAGAGCGGCAAGGTCCTCTACCTCGGCATCTCGGACACGCCGGCATGGATCGTGTCCAAGGCCAACGAGTATGCGCGCGCGCACGGGCTCGCCCAGTTCGTCATCTACCAGGGCAAGTGGAACCCCGCGGCGCGCGACATCGAGCGCGACCTGCTGCCCATGTCGCGCGCCGAGGGGCTGGCCATCGCCGCATGGGGCGTGATGGGCCAGGGGCGGTTCCAGCGCAAGGCGGACCGCGGGAAGAGCTCGGCGGGGCGCAGCGCGCTCAAGCTCACCGCAAACGAGGAGAAGGTGGGCCAGCGCGAGGCGTAGCTGACACCAGGTCTCGGACGCGCTCGAGAAGTTCGCGGACGCACTCGGCGTCGACAACCTCACGTCCGTCGCGCTCGCGTACGTCATGGCCAAGTATCCCTGGACGTACCCCATCGTCGGGGGCAGAAAGGTCGAGCACCTGCTCGCGAACATCGGCGCGCTGGAGATTAGCCTGAGCCTCGAGCAGCTGCAGGAGATCGACGCCGCGCTGCCGTTCGAGTACGGCGAGCCCGCGTCCCTCGTACGTGCCAAGCAGAGCTAGCTGACCCCAGTTCGGCCTCGACCCCCGCGTCTGGGGATACCAGCAGCACTTCCAGCTCGTGTCGGCGGGCCTCGTCGACTACGTGCCCTACGAGGCGCCGGTCGACATGACCAAGGTGCGCGAGTCGGACGCCGAGGCCAAGGCCAAGAACCCCGTAAAGGGGCTGGGTATCTAGGGTGTGAGCCGCGTTGGAATCGCCGTGTCTCAAAGAAAAGCATGCTCGCAATGCGAATAGTCTATGCATGCCCTGTCCCGCTCACTGCTTCTGCTCGCCGGTGCCCAGCTTGCGCCGGACGAGCACCGCCGTCGCGCGCCGCAGGTCCTCGACCTCCTTCGGCTGCGCCATCGCGCACCCCGCCCAGCGCACCTTGGCGTTCTCGTCTACGAGGAACACGTACCCGAGGATCTTGTTCTCCATCCCGAGCGGGCCGGTGATCTGGTGTCAGCGAGTTGCTGGGGCGGGCTAAGGCAGCTCTGCCGACCTCGCCAGCCTCGGCGTTCCGCCGGCACTCACATCAATGCTCGACCACTCGCCGCTCGCAAAGATGTACGTTCCCCACCGCTCCTCCGGGATCGTCCGCTTCAGCCCCGACACAAAGAACGACACGAGCATCGACTTGAGCGCATTGTCCTGGTGGTTGATCTGCACATAGTTGAACAGCGGCTGCCCCTCCCAGTCCTCGAGGACGGGCTGCACAAAGCTCTGCACGTGCTCCTCGCTGATCCGGGTATTGAGCACGGCCACGAGCGACACCTTGCCCGCGAACAGGTCCGTCGTGTGCACGTTCGCCCCGGTGAGCGCCTTGCCCGCAATGTCGGGGAAGTAGTGCGCCATCTGGGGTCAGTCTGCCCCCTTCCACCCGCCCCCCCTCCTCTCCCCCTCTCCCCCCCACCTCGCTCACTCGCTCGACTCACGTCCTCCCGGATCAGCACCGGCGGCCCGACCCACAGCTTGCCCCCGTTCGCCTTGCGCGCGAGGTTGTAGTCGTGGAAGTATCCCTGGCTCGCCTCCTTGATCAGCGCCTTGCGCTCCGCCCGCCGCCGCTCCTTGTCCATGAGCTGCTCGCGCCGCCGCGCCCAGGTCACCGGGTCCGTCGAGGGTGGGAAGGGGACGCCCGGCGGCCGCGACAGCGGCGGGACGATGTACGCGCCGTCCTTGTCCTTTGGTGGCTCGAGGACGGAGGTGGGCGCGGCGTCTTTCGGCGCCGCTTCTTTGGAGGGGGCGGGAGGGGGGGGCGGGGGCTTGGAGGCGAATCGCCGCGACGCTGCGAGAGGCGCAGAGTAGTTCGGCGCGAGGGCGGGCCGCGCGAGCGCGCGCAATGCTGTCCTGCTCGCCATCTTGATGTGGAGACGCCGAAGTAACCTGGTCCTGACTTTCCCGACCTCCACCGACTCCGCTCCTAATCCGTGGATCCTAAGGAGGGCATTAGGGACAGCTATTAGGAAGCTTTGTCCACGTAATTTCCCGCTTGACCACCTTCCACTTCCGACTTTTAGTCGCCTCCCAACCACCCACTCCATCGACATGGGCCTCGCCACACCGCTCCGCCGCCTGCCGCTCAAGCGCGCGCTGGCCGCGCTCCGCGCCACCGAGGCGTCGCACAAGCTCGGGCCCGGCGTCTCGGGGATCGCGATTACCTTCCGCCCGGACGGGAAGAACGAGCGGGGGCCGATGTGAGTTGCGGCGAAGGCGCAACGAGGCGGCGCCGAACGGGGAAGGGAAAACGGAGGGCTGTGAGACCTGGAGATTGCGGAGGGGACGAGTGGGGTCGCGTGTCGTGGCGCGTGACCGGACCATGATCGGCGGAGACGGTCGCGCCGGCGACGGACGGCGGCGGCGACGTACCCGGCCCGAAGAGCTGCGGAGCGCTCCCCCGTCTTTTGCGCGGACAGGCGCCGTAAAGGGGATGAGGCCGAGCGAGCACCCCTCCACTCGGCTCCAGACCGCGTTTTCGGAGCTCGACCGGCCCGTTTGCACTTGCGCTCCTCGCGCATCTCCTCCTCCCTCAGCTCTCCCCTCTCCCCCCACTCCCTCTCCCCCACCCCATCTCCTTCCCCCCGCCCTTCCCGGATCCCACTGACAGCAGCAACTTCCTCGCCCGCGTCGCCCCGCGGATAGCCTACGCCAACCCGACCCTGCCGTTCCTCGTCAACCGCATCCCCATGCCCTTCAAGCCCTCCAAGAACGAGCACCGCCCCAACGTGGACCCGAACGCCCCGACCACGGAGGAGGAGATTGCGCGCCGCGCCGAGGCCGAGGCCCAGGTCCCCAGCTTGACGGTTTCGTTCCGTGGGTGGTGCCGAAGTGTGATGAGCTGTGCTGACGCTTCTTCCGTTGTCGCCGTATCACCTGCTCCCTCCCGCTGCCCTCATCCTTGCTCGTTCTCTCGCTTCGCGCACCCGCCTGCTCGTTGCTCGCGGCACACCCACTTGCTGGTCCATTCGCCGCACACCCACTTGCTCGTCCGCTCGCTGCACACTCGCTACGCTCGTGTCCGCTCGCTCGCGCAGACTCCAAGCCCTCCGAGACCTTCGAGCTCACGGCCATGACCGCGGGGCAGATCTGGAGCCGCATCGCCGACGTCGCGGGCACGCCTGCATCCAAGGCCGCCGCCGAGGCCGCCGAGGCCAAGCCCGAGGCGCAGGCCGCATAAAACCACTCATATACCCGCGCTACGCGCTATGCATGCTATAAAACTGGCTATGCGACCTATGGACATACAATGCTAAATGCTAAATGCAGGGAATCTAATACTATGCGTTCTTGGCGAGGAAGTTGTCCATCGACAGCTCGGCGTACTCGTCGTCGGGCGGGAGGTCGTCGAGGCTGGGGTTAGTACTTGTCCAACGAACGGAGACCCACCCCTCGAGCATCTTGCTGAGGCCCGCGCCCGCCGGCTTGGACGCCTTGGGCGCCTCGCCCTCGGCGGAGACCTTGAACAGGTCGAGCACCTCGCCCGTGTTCATGGACCCGAGGCCGGCGTTCTGCTGCGTCACGACGCTGCTGGCAATGTTGAGCTTGAAGCGCTGCAGGCCCATGATCTTCTCCTCGAGCGTGCCCCGCGTGATGAGGCGGTAGACGTTGACGACCTTCTTCTGGCCGAGGCGGTGCGCGCGGTCCATGGCCTGCAGGTCCTTCATGGGGTTCCAGTCGTGGTCGACGAAGATGACCGTGTCCGCGCCCGTCAGGTTGAGGCCCAGGCCACCGACGCTGGTGGTGAGGAGGAGCACGTCGATCTTGGGGTCGGCGTTGAACGTCTCCACGATGGCGTGCCGCTTCCGCGGGTCCGTGCTCCCGTCCATGCGCATGTACGTCACCGAGGGCATGTTGGCGCGGAAGAGGTCCTTCTCGATGATGTCGAGCATCGGGCGCAGCTGGCAGAAGATGAGCACGCGGTGGCCGCCCGTGAAGGGCCCCGAGCCGTCGAGCCTGTCGCCGCCGGGCGGGGCGCCGCCGCCGATCCCGCAGTCGGTCAGGAGCTGCTTGAGCGCCTCGAGCTTGGGCGCCTGCGCGAGGTCGCTCATCGCCGGCAGCGCGCCGACCTTGCGCCTCACGGTCGCCTTGGCGTGCTCGTCGTCCCCGATCACCAGGGCCGGGTGGTTGCACAGCTTGCGCAGGTACTGCAGGGACTGGAAAACGTGCTGCTGCCCCGAGCCGCCGTCGCCCGAGACAAACTCGCCGGCCTCCTCGGCGGCGCGCGAGCGCGAGAACTCGTCGTACAGCGCCTTCTGGACGTCCGAGAGCTCGCAGTAGTAGTCCTGGATGATCTTGGGCGGGAGGTCGTTGAGCACGTCCTCCTTGAGCCGGCGGAGGAGGAAGGGGAGGACCTGCTTGTGCAGCGCCTCGAGCGCCGCGGCGGCCGCCTCGCGCTCCTTGGGGGTCGCCTTGCCGTCGCGGTCGGCGAGGATGGGCTTGCTGAAGCGGTCGTTGAACACGCGCTCGGTCCCGAGGAACCCCGGCATCAGGAAGTCGAAGAGCGACCACAGCTCGAGCACGTTGTTCTGGATCGGCGTGCCCGAGAGGAGCAGGCGGTGTTGCGCGCGGACCTGCTTGACCGCCTGGGTGAGCTTGGTTTTGGGGTTCTTGATGACGTGCCCCTCGTCGAGGACGGCGTAGAGGAAGTTGACACGGGACAGGTCGGCAATGTCGTTGCGCACGCTCTCATACGAGGTGATCACCACGTCGTAGCGGTTGAGCGTGGGGCGCAACTGGGCACGCTGGTTCGCGTTGCCGACGTACTGGATCGCCGTGAGGTCCGAGGTAAACTTGCGAATCTCGTGGTACCAGTGTCCAGTGAGGGTTGGCGGGCACACGATGAGCGACGGGAGGTGCGCGGCATCGACGGCCCCCGTCTCCTTGTACCGCATCTTGCGCTCGTGGATCTTGGAGCCGACGATGCAGATCGTCTGCAGCGACTTGCCGAGACCCATGTCGTCACACAGGATGCCGTGCAGCTGGTACTTGGCGAGGAAGGCGAGCCAGCTCACGCCGTCCTTCTGGTACTGGCGGAGGTCGGCCTTGATCTCGATCGGGACGGCATACTGCTCGGCACGCGAGCCATCGAGCAGCTGCGCGAGGAAGCGGCGCTCCTCGTCGCGCTTGGCGAGCAGCTCGGGGCTGAAGCCGGGCGGGTCAGGGATGCCCGCCTCAAGCGGGACCATCTTGACGAGCGACGCGAACGTGCTCGTCGAGAGGAGGCGGACGCTCTCGTCGCTGTCGCTCATGCGGCCGAGGATCGGGACGATGAGGAACAGCACATATGGCAGCGCCTTGATCTCGAGGAGCTTGATGATGTGGTGAATCGCCTCGACTGCACCCTGGCGCGATGAGACGCGCTCGGCATCTCCGACAAGCGGGACGATGTCGTCCACGACTCTGCGCATCGCCGCCTCGGTGGCGACGTCGCACAGCGCCGCGATGGTGCGCGAAGCCGCGTTGCGGATGACAGAGAACGACGACTGCAGCGCGAGGATAAGCGCCGGGAACAGGCTGCCGACCTGGCTGTACAGGCCCGCGTCGAGCTGCGGGGCGACGAGGAGGAGCGAGGTGAGCGCGTCGACAAGGTCCTGGCCCTTGCTGGGCTCGGCGAGGCGCGCGTCCAGCGTGGCCACGTCCTGGTCGGCCATCTGCAGTGCGGCGCTGATGCCCTCCCAGAACTTTGGGACGGTGGCGAACAACTCGGCGCCGAAGCGGCGGGCGATGGCCCCGAGCGCCCCGAGTGCACCGCGGCGCATGATGCGCGCAGCGATCTGCTCCTCCGTCTCCTCGGCGGCGGCGACGGCACCCTTCTTGGTCTGCTGGGGTGCCGGCGCGTCCTTGAGGCTGAGGATGCCCTCGGTGTCGGTGGAGAAGACGGGGGTGGCGCTGGTGTCCGAGTTGAGGAAGGTGAACAGGTTCTTGAGCACCTTGTCCGTGGGGTTGACGGGAAGGGCAAAGTTGGGCGAGCAGCAGAATGCGATGAGCGCGCCCACGGACTCGGCAGCGCGCGACTGCAGGAGCTCCGACTCCTCCTTCTTGACCGCGTCCATGACCGCCTTGACGACGGGGCCGAGCTTGGGGGGCATGGTGCCTAGAGCAATGAGGGCACCAGCGACACCAGCAGCGACCTGCACGTCGAGTCTGTCCTTCATCGCGCCGAAGTAGCCCACGCTCGCGAGCACCTTCTTCTGGCGGTCGCGGAGGTTGGCGAGCGCGGCCTTGGCCTTGACCAACCCCGCGAGCGCCTCGAATGTCGGGCCGACGGCGCGGCGCGCCGTGTCGAGCGTGAACGCCGAGGCGCCGCCCAACGGGTCGACCTGGCTCGGCAAGTCGGGGATACGGTCCTTCTTGACCTTGCCCTCGGTGGTGAAGGCGGAGAAGAGGCCGCGCACCTCGGCGTGCACGCGCGTGAGCATCGTCGACATCTCGGTGTACGTCGCCCGGGGTGCGAGGAGGGGGAGGACGTGGGCGTCGATGCCTGTCGCGCGGGCCGACTCTTGCGAGTCGAGGGCCCACTCGCGCACGATCGTCGTGCCGATGAAGATCTGGTGCGCGCAGACACTCGACAGGTACTGCTTGATGAGGGCAACATCGTCAAAGCCGTGCTGGTAGCGGCGAAGTAGGGCGAGCGCCTTGGCGGCCGCAATGCGCGTCTCGAGCACCGTGTCGGTGGACACGAGGCCCATGTCGCCCGCAAACATGGCCTTGTCGACGTCGTGGCCGCGCGGGCGGCGGCCGAAGAAGAGCGTCTGGTCAAGCGGGCTGCCGACAGGCGTCATGACGATCGCGTACCAGTCCTCGATGCTGGGGCCGACAGTCGTGTCGAGGTCTGTGTTGGCCACCGCCGTCGAGTACGCCTGGAAGGTGACGTCGCGGATCTCGGCGCGGTCCTCGAGCACGAGGTTCTGGAACAGCAGCGAGAGGACGTCGGTCCGTACCCAGTCGCGCGGCAGTGCGGGGACCGAGAGGAGGACGAGCAGCGCCTTGACGACGGCGAGGCGGACAGTCGCGATCGGGTGCCGGATAAACGAGTAGATGCGCGAGATGAGCGCGTGGCTGTCGGTGCTCTGCGCCATGAGCGCAATAACCTCGTCGTACTGCAGCATCGCGCCGAGGAGGTCCATGACGGCGGCGGTGCTGCTGCCCAGCTCGTCGGTGCCTTCCCCGAGACAGTTCCAGAGCGTCTCGATGATCGCCGGGAGCTCAGGGATGGTGACGAGGGTGGACGTGATCGGCAGCAACGCGGACGCGGCGACCGAGCGGATGTCGTCATCCTGGTCGTGGAGGGCGAGGATGGCGCACGCCACGACGTCGTGCACGATGAGCGAAGGGTCGCGCAGCGCGACCTCGTACTTGAGGCCGAGGAGGCCGGCGTGCCGAAGCTCCCATGCAAACTTCTCGCCGCGCGGGCGGCCCTCGGCCTCCTTCCCGCGCTTCGCCCACGGCTGGTTGACCATGGCGACGAGGGCGTCGTGCACCTCGGCGCACTCGGAGTCACTCTCGTAGCGGAACAGCACACCGAGCGCCTGGCCCGCCGTCTCGCGTACCGGCGCCATAACGGTGTCGCCGAGGAAGTCGCCGAAGCGGTCGAGCGCGAGGAGGGTGAGGAGGCGGCGCGCGAGCACGAGGCAGAAGCCGGGGTATCCGGCATTGAGTGTCGCGCCGGCCGCGCGTACAACCTCCATGATGCCGAGGGCGGCGCCGTGACGAGCCTCCCACGCGGAATCTGTGAGTGCCTTGGCGAGCTCGGCGACGATGGCCGACCACGGGCTGTGGCCGTGCGCGTCGAGGGTGAGCACCTTGGCGTCGGAGGGCTCGACAGCGCCGCCCTTCTTCCCCGGGTCGATGACGACGGCCTCCTGCTTGATGTCAGGCTTGACGTCCTCGGGCTCGGTCTTGATCTCGGTCTTGATCTCGGGTGGCGGTGTCCCTTGCGGGGTCGTCTTCGGTGTGCTCTTGGGCGTCGTATCTTGTGACCCGCCGTCGTTTTTGTGATTCAACCTCCGCATCTTGTTGGCTTCCTCGACGATGTTATTCCCCTTCTTGCGCTTGAGCATGGCGATCTGGCGCGCCGACAGCCCCTCAAACACATTCTCGGGTGGCGGCCCCGGGGTCGGCGGCCCCGACGTGATCCCGTCCTTGTCGTCGGCGTCGTCGAGCACCTTGTCCATGTCGCTGCCGACGTCCAGCCCGCCGCCGAACCCGGCGACGTTCATCATCGCCTTGCGGCTCTTGGCGCGGTCTCCCCGCCCGGGCTTGGCGACGTACTCTCGCCCCGCTGACGCGAGCAACGGGTCGTTGGACGCGACGGTGGAGGCGACGTCGAAGGGCGTCTCGGCGCCAGCTATGGGCACGGGCTCGTCGGGCGGGCTTCCCTCCCATTGTGGGAGGGCCTGGGCGACGAGGCCGAGCGCGTGGGCCGCGGCATTGCGGGTCTCGGAGGAGCGGGAGCGGAGGAGGGGGATGAGCTTTGCTATTGTCTCGAGGGCGTCTGGCCAGGCGTCGTCTTGTGGGAGCTGGGTGAAGGTTTTGAGGGCGACGTCGGCGAGCTGTTTGGCTGCTGTGCGGCGAACGAGTGTGGAAGTGCCGGTGTCGAGGAGGAGGATGAGTTTGGACATAATGTAAGAATGCCGAAGTGGGTTGGAGCTGGAAAGATGAAAGAGTTGAGTGGACTACCTCCACCTAATGTCTAGGTAGGTGGAGGCGTGTGGAGGAAGGAGGAAGGAGGAGGGAGGGGAGGGAGGGGAGGGGTTTGTGGACAGTGGACGGGCCGTGGGGTGATGGAAGTGGATGTGTGGCGGGGAGGGGGGGGGAGGGGGGGAAGGGGCAGCGCGAGGCGAGAAGCGAATTATATCTACAGTGATGCCCTGGAGTAGAACGGTGCCTGACTTTGACACTTTCCCTGGCATCACCCCCCGACTCTGGTGCATCAACCCTCCAGCGGAACCAAAAATTCCTCGCTCTCCTCGCTCTCCTCTCTCTCCCTGCTCATGACACTTGGGTCACTGGCCCAGGCTTTATATCGCCGCGGCATTTCAAGCGAGGCAGACATGGCAGCTTCGTCATCGACCAACCCAGTCAGTCATCAGTCAGTCACCTTGCCTCGCATGCCTCACACCTTGCTTGTATCAACCCCCAGTCCACGTGTCCACCCTTGCGCGTTCCGTTCATGAACCGCCGCGTTCAGCATTCCATTCAAGAGCCGGCGTGCCTCGCAATCTTGGATGGTGACGACACGGCGATCAGCGATAAACGATTCTGGCATGTTGTGGTATTGTGATGGACGCACGTGCCGGCCGGTCGACCGGTGACGGAGGTCGCATGCTCGGGCGGAGCCGCTCCGGGCCGGCATCACAACGCGGATGAGGAGGGAGGACGCGCGTAGGCGCAGAGGCGCCCTTCGCGGCTGTGGCGCTGGCGCAGGTGTTTGGTGAAAGCTGAGCGGTGGCGTCGAGGACCCCTTGGATCTGAGGGAAGGCAATTCGGCCAGCCGTCTTGCCTTGCCTCGTCTGCCCCCCCCCTCCCCCGCCCCCCACCTGTGCATTGCCTTTGCCCTCGTGCTGTCCCCCTTTGCATCGCAGGCAACGCACAAGCCCTGTGCACGCCGAAGCCGTTGTTCAGCAGCACGGGCGCGCCGCCATCCGACGCGCGCGACACCGTGCGCCGACGCGTCCTGTGTCCCCTGGCACATCCTTCCGTGCCCGTGCCGACGGATCGTCTACAGACTGGGGCCTCCAGATCGTCGCCTCCGAGACGCTCGGTCCAGCCCAGATCCCCGGTCCCCCTCTCCTCTTCAAGCTTGCTATTGCTTTCTGCCCGATCAGTCCCAAACATTGCACTTGATGCTTGCGCTTGAATGGGACCCGGTCGTCCAGGCCAGTCGGACAGGCTGGGGGTCCCCAAGTCATCGACTTGGTGAATTGCAGCTGGAAACTCTCGCCGGTCGTCCTTCCTGGCCTTGCTGCATGTCCTGGCTCGTACCAAAGTTTGTCCAGGCATCTCAGGCACCACGCAATTGAGGAATGTCCTGAGGCACGCCCACTTTCCGTTCTCGAACGCCACCTACCTCGTGCCGCCTGCTGCACGTCGGCTCCTCTTCTGTCCGTTCTCTCTCCCTCTCTCTCTCTGTGCTCAGTCTTCTCCTTGTGGCACCCCTGGCCGGTCCTGTCCTCCCCCCCGTAGGGGAGGCCTCTCCCCAGCCCATTAATGTATGAATGCGCGGCCCCCGGTCTTCTTACTTCCCACCTACTCACACTCGTTCACCATGCTCGCCGTCACGCTCGCTGCTGCCTTTGTCGCCCTCGCCAACGCCCAGTCCGCCCCCGACTGGAAGCTCATCCCCAAGGCCTGTGCCACCCAGTGCGCCAAGACCATCGAGTCGTCGTGAGTACCGGGGTGGGGAGATATGCAGTACTGACGCCAGCTTCCTCTGCCAGAACCAGTACCAGGGCGGCACGGCGGTCTACGGCTGCTTCTGCGAGTCGTACCCCTCGGACGCGGCGGCCTGCGCCACCTGCCTCGGCACCAACAACGCGGCCGCCCTCGGCGCCCTCCTGACCTCGACGCAGAACGACTGCGCCGCCCAGTCCAAGTCGTGCGCCTTCGCCTGCGCCTTCGACACCTGCGACTCGGCCAACGTCCAGTGCCAGTGCGACGCCGGCTACCTCGCCAACATCTTCAACTGCGCGTCCTGCAACACGGCCAACGGCAACCCCGGCACCTCGCTCGCCGACTTTGAGGCGCTCAACAAGTCGTGTGGCGCCCAGAACTTCACCGGCGCCGCCCAGGCCTTCTCCACCTGGGTGCAGGCCCCCACCGGCGCCGCGGGCTACCAGGCCCCCGAGCTCACCGCCACGGGCGGCGGCGAGGCGGCCACCGGCTCGTTCCAGGCCGCGACTGACAAGGCCGCGCCCACCAACGCGCAGGGCGCGGGCGCCCCCGCCCCCGCTGGCTCGGGTGCCGCGTCGCCCGCCGCGTCCGGCGCCGCCAGCCCGGTGTCGTCGCCCGTCGCCGGTGCTTCGGGCTCGCCGTCGGGCTCGGGCTCGGCCCGCGCCTCGGGCGCCTCGGCCGCCACCTCGCCCGCTGCCACGACCCCTGGCTCGGGTGCCGGTGCCATCGCCGCCCCCGTCGGCCTCGTCGCCCTCGTCGCTGGCGCCGCTGCCCTCCTTTAAGCTCCGAGCTCCGTCTCCAAGCAGTAGCACACAGCTCCGTTTTCTGAGCAGTAGCACTTGAATCTAATACCTTTTTCATAGCCCAGGATATCCTCGGCCCGGACTTTCGGTTTGCGTGCTTGCTTTCGCTTTTGAAGATGCACAAATTGTCCCTTTACGCACGTCCTTTCATGCTCTAGAAGAGAAGCCACTGCACAGTCGTCAGGTCATAGCTCGCCGGTCAGTCTATATGCTACAAAGGTCTCAGGGTTAAGCCATGTCGGTCGCACGCATGTTGCCGCCGCCCGCGGCCCCGCCGTTGGATGCCGCGAGGAGCGACGTGTGCTCGTCGACCTCGGCAGCGTCCTGCTCGGCAGCAGCAACAACCTCGCCCACCGTGACAACCTGGCTCGGGGGGATTCTCGTGCCTTCGGGGACGGTAACGACGCGGCCCGAGTTGGTGCGCTTGTGCCGCCGCGCCTGCTTGGCCGAGCGGCCTGCAGCCCATGGCTCGCCGCGGCGCGCGGCCAAGCCCGTGAAGGTTAAGAAGCCGAAGGCGACGCCGGACATGATTGCGGCAGCTACGCCGAACCAGAACGAGCGCGCTGGGGTCAGCTGATGGCATCTATATTGGAGCTCACCAAGGTGTGCGCCGCGCTCAAAGCGCTCGTCCGACCAGAACGCGTGCACGATGAGCGCGACAGACGCAATCTGCATGATACAGTGCACGAGCATCGCGCCGGACACGAGTTTCCATTGCTTCCTGCGGGCGCGGGCCCGCGCCGTGCGTTGGCCTGAAGGTGTCAGTCTGGGCCCGGCATGACGTAGTGGATGGGAGCACTCACCGCGGTGGAGGAAGATGAAGAGTAGCGACACGAGCGCGAATAAGCACGGCACTAGAGCTAGCTGAGCAGCGTACCCCGCACTGCTCCAGAGCACACAGAAGCGCTCGCCGAATTGCGCACACTCCGAGCTAGTAGTGGTTAGTGACAAAATCGCGCGCACTAGTGACGAGGGGATATCTCACCGCGTAGGGAAGCTCTCGCACACCCACGGCCCGCGCTTGACAGGCCCCCAGGGGTGGTGGGGGTCCTTGTTGTCGACTGGCTGGTCGACGGGCTCGAGCAGCGGCTGCGCGGGCCACAGGTGCTTCGGGAGCGGTATCGTACGTGTGCACCGCTGGTACAGGCCATACCTGCTGTCAGTGGCGAGAGGAGGGGTGGGCCCACTTGGTCTCGTAGGCGGCGGGGGCGGGGGAGCGGATCTTGACGCGCACGAGGTCCGCCGTCTGCTGTTAGTTTAGGCGGGAATGGGGGCGCACATAGATGTTGAGGATGGTGAGGGCGGTGGCGGCGAGGAGGAGGATCAAGGAGACGAGGTAGGGGCTCTTGCGCATCGAGTGCTTGACGCGGGGGCGGGCGTCGCGCTCGTCGCGCTGGCCGCGGGGTGTGCGGCCGCGATCAGGCATGGTGGTGTAGTGAGCAATGGTGACGGGCCGGAGCGTTGGCCGCTTGAAGAGATGTGGGAAACGGAGAAGGGCGGGAGACTGACACGGTGGAGGCGGGCCGAGTGAATGTTGACGGGAGTTGGGTTGCGGGTTGCGTCACTTTCTCCCCCAACAGTTGTTGCGCGACTTTATAAACAACAAACACACCCCCAGCCCCTGTTTGTTATCGCGATGGACGTCGACGATAACGATGGCGCGCCCGTCTCCACGCCCGGCCCCAAGCCGATCCGGAAGCTCGCCGTCGACGTCGTCAACCGCATCGCTGCGGCCGAGGTATGCCCCGCATTGAGCCACCTGACGGTAGATTATCCATCGGCCGTCCAACGCCGTCAAGGAGCTGGTGGAGAACGCGCTCGACGCTGGATCCACGTCCATCAAGGTGACGGTCAAGGAAGGTGGGCTCAAGCTTCTGCAGATCACCGACAACGGGCACGGTGTGAATGTGAGTGCCTTCTCCCGCAGCGGAGCCCGACGCGTCGGCCCGACGCACCACGCGCCACTGACCGCAGCGTGCGGACCTCCCGCTCCTCTGCGAGCGGTACGCGACGTCCAAGCTCGCCAAGTTTGAGGACCTGCAGGCTATCGCGACGTACGGGTTCCGCGGCGAGGCGCTGGCCAGCATCAGCTACTGCTCCCACCTCGAGGTCATTACCAAGACCAAGGCGGACTCGTGCGGGTGGAAAGCGCAGTACGCGGACGGGGTGCTCAAGGGCGACGCGCGGCCCACGGCCGCCAACGACGGCACCACCGTGAGCGCGGCGGACCTGTTCTACAACATGCCGCTGCGGAAGCGCGCGTTCCGCTCCGCGTCCGACGAGTACGCGCGCATCCTCGATGTCGTGAGCAAGTACGCCGTGCACAACCCGCACGCGGGGTGGGTGTGCAAGAAGGCGGGGAGCGCGCTGCCCGACGTGAGCACCCAGGCTGGGTCGACAGTCAAGGCCAACATCGGGTTACTGTACACACCCGCGCTCGCCGCCGAGCTGCTCGAGGTGGAGGAGACAACCTTCCCCGCCAAGCTGGGGGGCAAGGTGCGCGGGTGGGTCAGCAACGCCAACTCGAACTGGGCGCGCAAGGGCGGATGGCTCCTGTTTATCAACAGTCAGTTAGAGGGCTCGCTACTAGCTGACGGCAGACCGCCTCGTGGACAGCTCGAAGATCAAGAAGGCGATCGATGGGCTCTATACCACCTACCTGCCCAAGGGCGCGAGTCCGTTCGTGTACCTCGCCCTCGAGCTGGACCCGAAGAACGTCGACGTCAACGTCCACCCGACCAAGTCCGAGGTACACTTCCTGCACGAGGACGAGGTGATTGACGCGATCGTCGGCGCGGTCGAGAAGGCGCTCGCGGGCGCGAACACGAGCCGCAGCTTCACCGTGCAGGTGAGCTGGCAAGTTGTCTTGAGCTGACACCAGACAATGCTCCCCGGTGCCGACGCGCTGGACAAGCGCGACTCGTCGACGCCGCGGCCCAAGGCCGCGCCCAACTACAAGGTGCGCATGGACCCCACGAACCGCACCCTCGACTCGATGATCACTGTCGTCGCGCCATCGCAGATCTCGGGATACGACGAGCGGCCGGCGAAGCGGCGCAATGTCGACGACTCGGAGATTGTGCTCGTGGACCACGAGGACGAGACGCCGATGTGGAACGCCACGCAGGAGGAGAACCGCGAGGCCCCGGAGAGCGTGTGCGACTTCACGAGCATCCAGGAGCTGCGGCGCGCGGTGCGGAAGCGCGCAAGCCCAGGTGAGCTGGCAAAAGTGTCCGCAGCTGACAGCAGACCTGACCGAGACGATCGCGAAGCACGCGTTCGTCGGGCTCGTCGACCGAGGGATGTGCCTCTCGCTCATCCAGCACCAGACGCGGCTGCTGCTCGTCAACCACGCAGCCCTGGGGTGGGTAACTCGTTTGCATCGCTGACCCGTGACAGAGATGAGCACTTCTACCAGCTGGGATTGCGGCAGTTCGGTGCCCTCGGGCGGCTGCAGCTCGAGCCTGCACCGAAGCTGGCCGACCTCCTTCGACTAGCGGCAGAGGACGAGCCGCTTGACGAGCACGGCCTCACCGTGGGCGAGGTTGTCTCTGTAAGCTCATCCCCGCGTGGTCGAGCTGACGCCAGAAATGCACCGCCCTCCTCCTCTCCAAAGCCGAGATGGTCGACGAGTACTTCTCCGTCTCCCTCGCCAACGGCGAGGTCACCTCTCTCCCCCTCCTCCTCAAGGGCTACACTCCCAATCTCGACCGCCTCCCGCACCTTCTCCTCTGCCTCGCCACCCGCGTGGACTGGGACGACGAGAAAGCCTGCTTCGACGGCATCTTGCGCGAGCTCGCGTTCTTCTACTCTCCCCGCCCCTTCGACGAGGGCGAGGAGGACGCAGACGAAACAGCCCACCAGGCCTGGCAGCTCGAGCACGTCCTCTTCCCCTCCTTCCGTCGCACCCAGTGGCCCCGCACCATGTCCACAGACGTGAGCCAGGTCGCCAACCTCCCCGACCTCTTCCGTGTCTTCGAGCGCTGCTAGTGTACTGTAGTGTTGTATGTACGTACGCATCATCTCCGTCGGACTCTGCGGGCCCCCACAGCCTGACGTCTCGGGCGTGCTCGGACG
Organism: Cutaneotrichosporon sp. PK4640; assembly: GCA_023630115.1. Classification (NCBI taxonomy): domain Eukaryota; kingdom Fungi; phylum Basidiomycota; class Tremellomycetes; order Trichosporonales; family Trichosporonaceae; genus Cutaneotrichosporon; species Cutaneotrichosporon sp. PK4640. The sequence goes on along the minus strand of JAMALN010000448.1, from coordinate 13,377 downwards.
CCCCCGCATGATGGCGGGATTGGCCGACCGCAGGGGGCCAGGGGTGGGGCAGACGGCACCCCGGACGTCATTCCAAGGTCAGCCGCGTATCCTCGCCCCTCCCTCCTGGCCTTCCTCCGCCCCCCGGTATCCCCGCCCAGCCAACCCTCCGAGACTCCGCCCCAGGTGCCACGCGTTAAGATGGGATCGTGGATCTCGTGGATTGCAAGCTCTCTCTTTACCTCTCCCTCCCCACCCACACCAAACACAGACACCATGGCGCGCAAGTTCTTCGTTGGGTAAGTCGATGGCAAACAGCCATGCAGTGAGGTGCCGCAGCGAGCCATGCACCATCTCGGTGCATGGGAGCTGGTTGGAGCGGAGCACCGAAGCCTATGGAAGCTCCGCCAGCTCCGCCAGCTCCCATGGCAAGCACCAAGCGCACCAAGCACGCACCACGCATCCCGCTCGGGTCAGCTCGAACCACGCTCGCTCGTGGCCTCGCTAACGCCCAGCGGCAACTTCAAGATGAACGGGTCGCAGAAGGCGATCAAGGTCATTGTGGACGACCTCAACAACGCCAAGCTCGACGGCTCGAACGGTGAGTCGACGCGGAGCGTGGAGTGGGAGCGGCGATCTGAGGGGTGGTTCGTGCGCAGTGATCCGCGCCGAGCAGGCGGGGTAGTGGACTGGTCGGACGAGTGAAGGCCGGTTCCCATGGAGCGGAGCGAGCTCCGCCCGCTCTCGCACCTCCGCACCTGTGCAGTCCGTTGCCTCCCTCCCCCCCTCCCCTCCCCCCCCCGCTCTCCGCTCTCGCTCCCCCCTCTCCCTCCCGCCCCACCCCCCCACCCCCCCAGCTTGGCCCGCTCGCCTCGCACCTCCGGTACCCAGCGCTAACCCCCAGAGGTCGTCATCGCCCCGCCCGCCCTCTACCTCGTCCAGGTCCGCGACACCATCCAGGCCCCCGTCGAGGTGTCGGCCCAGAACGCCTACTTCAAGAACTCTGGCGCGTTCACCGGCGAGATCTCGCCCGAGCAGATCAAGGACGCCGGCATCCCCTGGGTCATCCTCGGCCACTCGGAGCGCCGCTCCCTCTTCGGCGACACCGAGGAGGTCGTCGCCGACAAGGTCAAGGCGGCGCTCGCGCAGGGCCTCAAGGTCATTGCGTGCATTGGCGAGACGCTCGAGGAGCGCGAGAAGGGCATCACCAACCAGGTGACCCAGAAGCAGCTTGGCGCGATCGCCAAGGTGCTCGACGAGAAGGACTGGGCGTGAGTAGCGCGGCGGGGCGGGGCGACAGGGTGGACGGCGGCGGCGGGCGGACTAGCACCCCATGCCGCCAGCCGCCTAGCTCCAACAAGTCCCCGCCCCTCGCTTCCCTCGGAACCCGCTGACCGCAGCAACATTGTCGTCGCGTACGAGCCCGTCTGGGCCATCGGCACCGGCAAGGTCGCGACCAAGGAGCAGGCGCAGGAGGTGCACGCCGACCTGCGCAAGTGGCTCGCGTCCGAGGTCTCGCAGTCGGTCGCCGACGCCACCCGCATCATCTACGGCGGCTCGGTCAACGCCAAGAACTGCGGCGACCTCGGCGCCGCGGCCGACATCGACGGCTTCCTCGTCGGCGGCGCGTCCCTCAAGCCCGAGTTCATCGACATTGCGCGCACCAAGAAGAACTGACTCAAGGCGCGGGTGTAGCGATGCGCCCGACAAAAGCGGTAGCAGAAGCATGCAACATTGCTGGTACTGGCTCCATTGCCTCCACCAGGCGCCACTGACCCGGCCTCCACCCGGCCTCCACCCGGCCTCCACTGACACTTGTGCATTCGCCGTATAGCCCAGTGTTCACTGCTTCGCGTTGCCCTGCGGCCACCGCACGGGCTCGGGGGGCACCCATCCCGCGGGGGGGTTGGGGAAGACGTGCTCGCAGAACTTGCAGATGAGGCGGACGTACGAGTGCCAGCGCGGGCCGTCGGGCGTCTCGACGAGCGTGTCGACCTGGTCCCATTTGGGTGCGCACCAGCCTGCGGTTAGAACGGGGGGAGGAGGGGGGGAGGTGGCAGGGGGGAGGGGTACTCACCGCGCGCGTTCTGGCCATGCTGGCCGCCCGGACAGGGGCGTGTGAGTTCGACGGGGAGGGCGGACATTGGTGTGGAGGAGGTAAGGAGGCGCGGAGGGTGGGATGTCTGTAGGTGAGCAGTGCAGACGCGGCATCTATATGGCAGCGCGTGATGGGCGCATGGACTCGTGTACTGCGCATCGGCGGGGCGCAAGCGGACGCAGGCGCGACAGCGATCACCCGCCGTCGCAGGTCCATGCCTCCGCCGCGCCGGACCTTGGCCTCGGTTAATGATGGTGATGGGGGCCGCGGAGCCATCATTAGCGCATGCAGTGCTCGCGTTGTCACGTCTGCAAAGGCATCTGCCACATTCGGGAGGGATCTGGTTGATCCTCACGCCGTCTGATCACGCCCCGCCCAGCCCTCGCCGTCCGATCACTCGCCCTCCAGATCTCCCCTCGCCCCCGCCCGCCCACCGCCAATGCAGAGATGTGCATGCCCTCCAGCCTACTACCACGCCCAGTCGCTGGTCATCTTGCGGCGCAGCTTGCCGTCCTCGCGCACCACCCCCGCACTCCGCACCTTGTGCAGCACCTTGGCATCGGCAGCCGCGCGCTTCTCGGCCCACGTCTTGCCCTCGGCGAGCACAAAGTGGATGCGCGCGCGCGGGTGGTGCTTGATGCCCATCCGCCCGCGGCCCTTGATGTCGAGGCGCCCCTCCTTCTTCCCCTTGCTCACCCACGCCTCCTGCACGACCAGGCGGTCGCGGGGGAGGCCGCGCGCGACCGCGTGGTCGCGCGCAAACGCCAGCGTGCTCTTGACCCACGTGCGCGCCGCGCGCTTCTCGCTGAACTGCAGCTGCAGGATCGCCTCGTCCGCGGGCATGCCGGCGACGAGGCGGCCGATGTCGTTGAGCTTGCGGTGCGACATTTTGCGGAACGCAGACTTGAAGCGCGTCTGGGGTCAGCGAGCGCAGCGAGCAGGCAGGCCCCGAGATGGCCCAGCCTCGCAGGGGCACTCACGTCCTTGGGGGGCGGCCGCCGCTTGGCCTCGACGACCTCCTCGGCCTTGTCCTCGACGATGGCGTCGAAGACGGAGCCCGTGTCCTCGGCGACCTCGGCCTTGTCCTCCTTCTTCATGTCGCGGCGCCAGCTCTGCGGCAGCCCGAACCCGATGTTCTTGAACCACGAGGCACTGGGGTTAGCGGGGGGGGGGGGGGGGGGGGGGGGAAAATTCCCCCCGGGACCGCGTTAGGGGCGGGGGCCCCCCCCCGGGCCCCGCCCCCCCCCCCCCCCCCCCCCCCCCCCCCCCCTCACTTGCGCGCGAGGACGACGTTCGGGACGGGCGCGACGACCAGTGGCCGCGCGAGGGGGCGCGAGGGCCCGGAGAGGGTGTGCGCGACTGCCGTCAGCTGGATCACGCGGGGGACGCACTGTTCAGCGCAGAGCGCAGTGGCCTGGACATTGTGGGTGGGTGTCGGAGTCTTCGGAGCGCGATGAAGACACCCAACGGCCAACTTTCCGTGCATGCATGAGGCGGGAGTAGGCGGATCAAAGGCCACGTGGATGGGATTTACGTGGAATTTTGGGTGGGGGGATGGGCGGAGATCGACAATGTCCATGGCCATCCGAGGTGCTGGTCGCCTGCTGCGCCCTGGATGCGAGTTTGTTTGGAGCAGCAGTTTCACATCTGACGCAGGTCCGTCACTTCCAGAGAGCTGGCAGGACTGGCATACAACGCGGCTTGATGCAAAGAGCCATGCACGTCCAACGCGGTGGCCACCAAACACGGCGGACACGGGTGGTGCGGAGGTATGTTGTGTCCCCTGTCCTTCATGCCACCCACATGCCCCCCTCATACCCCTCACCCATTCCACCGAACATGTGCTCGCTCCGCTCGCAGACGAAGCTCTGGCTGTATGCCGGCGACCCTCCCCCACCCAGTCCCCCACTCATCTCCGCCAAGCCACATCAGCAGCCGGTCGCCGCCTACTAACGCGCAAACACGCGCCCGGGGTCTGGCCGCGGAGAAATGTTTCATCTCGGGACGTACTCGACAGCATCTGTCGCGGCTACCTGATGCGGGAGGGGCAGGCACACCGACCCACCCCACAGCCGAAGCTCGAAGCTCACAGTTTACCCCTCCCACTTGCCCTCCAACCCCCCAGGCACACCCGTGCCGGCGCCCGCCTGCCGCCCCTCCCACTCAGTCTCCGGGAAGTACGGTCGACGACACTGGGGAACTGCACTACCGCAAGATTAGCAGTAGATGCATGTGGAGCCGACGAGGGATGCGGCGCCACCTCGGCTCGGCGAGGAGCAGTGAATTGAGAGGGGTGAATGGCGCGAGCAGTAGCAAGAGATGGACAGTTTAAAATGGGGCGATCAGGGCGTGATTAGGATTGATTAGGGAGGGTGTGAAGGTGGCGCGCATTAAGCTGCGTCTGGGACTGGGTGTGGGCCCTGAATTGCTCTGCCCGTGTGCGGAAGCCGCTCATCATTCTGGCCCCTGGCTAAGAATGGCCCTGAGGCTGGAACTGGCCGAGTGTGGTGAGAAGCTGCGAGGGCGGCAAGAGCAAGGGTGGGAGAGCGCCCTCGTGCCTTGTCGCTCTGCTCACGGTGCTGTCCCAGGTTGCCCTCGTTGCCCTCTTGCAACACGTCTTCCCTTGCACTCGGCACGTCGCTCGCAATCAAAGTCTTCCTCCTCCATAACCACTACCTTCCACTCTTCATCTTCATCTTCACCTTCATCTTCCATCCTCCCCTCAGCCTCTTCTTCCACTCCGGTGTTCCTCCTCCCCCCCCCCTCCCCATCTTCACGGTCCACCCTCCGTCCACCTCCCCCGGACACCCGACCTCGTCTCGACAGACACCGTAACCCTCTCTCACTAACCACTCTCCCCTCACCTCCTCCCCCCCCCCCCCCACATACCACCATGAGCCCCGAGGAGAAGGACCGCGAGCAGAACGTGAGTCTTACACGCCGGCGCAACCCTGCCCTCCGTCTTCGGTGGAGCTGTGCTAGGCTCGCTCCACCTGGAGCGACGGCACACGTCTCCCACACGGGCGCGGCCACGTTCGTCGCGCCCCGCGCCGAGGAACACACAGCGTGATCGTCGCGAAGACGCACGAACATGACTTGTCCCGTCGTCCAGGCCGCGGGCACGATAAGCGGGGCGGTCCGGCCTGCGTACCTGCGCTGTGCTCGCTGCAGGCGCAGCCTCGCCCCGCCCAGCCCCCGCTTCGCCGCCCCCCAAACAGGCCCGATCCTTCCTCGCCCCGTGACACCGCTGACGCGCAGGCTCACATGCTTGAGAAGGCTGAGGAGTGAGTATTCCACCGGCGAGCCGCGTGACGCGATTGCGACGCGTTCAGCTACATCTGATGGAACACTAACCCCCCAGGGGCGGCCAGCCCGCAACTCGCCCTCAGCAGAAGAAGATCGTCATCCCCGGCGTTGTCAGTGAGTATCTCAGCTGTTTTGACTTGTCCAAGCTAACCCCAGTCATCCCCATCTGGATGGCCTGCTCGATCAGCGTCATTCTGTACAACAGTGCGTGAGCCAGCAGACCCGCCTAACCGCAGAATACGTCTTCACCAACCTCCACTTCCCCTACCCCGTCTTCCTCACCACCTGGCACCTGTTTTTCTCGGCCATCGCGACGCGTGTGCTGCAGCGCACCACCACCCTTGTCGATGGCGCCAAGGACATTGAGATGAGCCGCGACCGGTGGATGAAGACCATCCTCCCCATCGGCGCGCTCTTCTCGGGCTCGCTCATCCTCTCCAACTACGCCTACCTCACCCTCAGCGTCTCGTTCATCCAGATGCTCAAGGCGTTCAACCCCGTTGCGATCCTCCTGATCTCCTTCGCCTTCAAGCTCCAGGAGCCCAACGGCCGCCTCCTCGCCATTGTCATGATGATCTCGGTCGGTTGCGCGCTCGGTGAGTACAGGCGAGGCTTGAAATGGCACTTTAGAGTGTCGACGCGGCCAGAATTGGAACCTGCGTCGACAAGACCTGAATTGGAACGCGTTGGGGGCGCGTCGCGGACCCGAGGCGGTTCCGAAGACATCCCCGGGCGAGACCTGGCCCTTGGCGTCACTTCGAACGTGTGCTGACAAGCAGCTGCCTACGGCGAGCTCAACTTTGAGATGTTCGGCTTCATCTGCCAGTGCGCTGCCATCGTCTTCGAGGCGTCGCGCCTGGTCATGATCCAGATCCTGCTCCACGGCCTCAAGATGGACCCCATTGTGTCGCTCCACTACTACGCGCCCGTCTGCGCCGTCATCAACCTCATTGTCATGCCTTTCATCGAGGGCTTTGAGCCCCTGTACAACCTGCACCGCGTCGGCATCCTCGTCCTCGTGTCGAACGCCGGTATCGCGTTTGCGCTCAACGTCGCCGCCGTCTTCCTCATCTCGGTCGGCTCGGGTCTCATCCTCACCCTTGCTGGTGTCCTCAAGGACATTGTGAGTTGGCAGAGGGTGTATTAACTAACGCCAGCTCCTTATCTCGGGCTCGGTTCTTGCCTTTGGGTCGGAGATCACCGCCCTGCAGGTCTTTGGCTACGGGTGAGTCGCGGTGGCATGTGGCGCGTCATGGCGTGTGGCATAGCGCATGGTGTTTGACGCGTGCATGGCTGACAGGCAGCATCGCCCTGGGCGGTCTCGTGACCTTCAAGACGACTGGTGGCAAGTAAAACAGCCAACCTATTGTTCGACATTTAACAGTCGCCGTGGCACGACACGGGGCCTTGTTGAATGTCGACGCTTGCCGTCGGCCATGGCCGGTGGCTTGCTCCTTCTCGACGAGGGGCATTGTTGTGGATATAGAGAGAGATTGCTGGAGAGCAGAGGGCTACGCCGCACGTCGTTAGCCCTCGTTCACTCATTTTAGTCTGTCATAGAACACTGCTTGCATGCTGTCTGGCGCGATCTTGGTGATTGCATCAGTGGCGAGTGGTGACGAAGGGCCACCAAGTCCGCTCGCGGACGTGCAGTGACCTGTGTGATGTGTGACGCCGGGGGTATTTAAAGTTGCGGAGCCCGGGCCGCTCTAGCGCCAGGGCAAAACCGCAGCGCCGACACGGTCCCCTCACATGGCATCCCGCACTTCGGCGACGTCGACGTCAGCACGGGTTCCCGGTTTAGCCAGAGCCGTGTGAGCGCTGTGACTGGCTGTGGCAGAGGCCGGCGGCACTTGCGCGGGGCAGGGCTGGGGCCTGGCTGGTGGGTGGTGGGAGCTAATGGCAAGAAGGCATAACAAGGCACTGGCGCGGTGCAGTGGTGCAGCGGTGGCTGAGCGACACAAAAGAGGATGCCACAGAGAGAGAGCCACAGAGAGAGAGCCACAGAGAGAGAGAGAGAGAGAGAGAGAGAGAGAGAGAGAGAGAGAGAGAGGCATGTCACCCAAAGCGGCGCTCCGTGTGGTAATTTCAAAAGGGAGCCCGGTGGACGGCTGGACTGACCCTGCTGATCGGCCGGATAGCTCGGGTCGGCGTGCCGGTCACTCCGGTAATAGCAAGATTAGCGGGAGCATTAGTCGAGCGAGCAGTTGGCGCAGGTCGGGCCGCCACGGAGCGTCGAACAAAGAGGGTCACCACGCCGTCTCCGGGATGTGTCGGGATTCCTCTCGCCCTTGTCCTCGTCATGGCTCCTGCTTGGGCCTGAGCCATGAGGCAGCTCCGGGGCGGGCCAGAGGCAGAACAACTAGGGATGGGTGACAGTGTGGCACGTAAAGCAGATGCGATTACTTTGGGGTATATGGTACTCGGTAGTTTAGCTTGCCGCCACCAGCCTGCAGCCTCGCTACATTGTCCAGATCCACTCTTCTCTGTCATCTGTCATCTCATCTCATCTCATCTACACCGCCCCCTGCATACTCGTGCGACCTCTCGCGCCTGTCCGTTTCCTGTCCGCTCGCATTGCATCTGTCCGATACCAGATCCTCGTAAGTTCGCACCGTGCGCGCATCCATGGTCACCTGAGCGAGGCCTTGGCGAACAGAAGGCAGCTGGCAGAAGGGCGGGGAGAGCAGAATCCATTCCCCCGCCCTTTGCGATCCTTGATCCACGCCTCGCGTCGTTGGCTTGAACAGTACATACGCAGTTCTGGCCGCTTCGCACCCACTCTGGACCACCATCCATCCCTCTCCCTCCCCCTCCCCCCCTCCCCTCCCCCGCGAAGGCCCGTGCTGACGCCGCCTACGACCGATACCCTGCCCTCTCCACAACTCCTCTTCCCTCCTTCCAATCACTCGTTCGACCACCGCTCCGCTCCGACCCACCTCGCACTCGACCTCGCTATTAATCCTCCCTCATCCCCGCCTCACCACTCCGCTCACCACTCATCGCCCAACAGACCTCCCCCACCCAAACCCACCCACCATGGCCGCCGCCGTCCACACCGCCTCGACGCCGCCGCTCGACGAGCGCGCCTCCCGCCCCACGCGCTACGAGCGGCCGTACTGCTCCCCGCGGCTCGCGCGCTCGCGCTCCAGACCCCGCCCCGAGACAGTAAGCGCCCCGACGCGCGAGTTTGCCGCCGCTGTCGCGGACGTCGCGCGCGAGCGCAAGAACCGCATGGTCGCCATGGGCCTCAGCCCGCACTCGCCCGGCGGGCGCGAGCGCGACGCCATCGAGTTCGTCGTCGACGTCCCTGTATGGAGCCTCGGGTGTTTCTCTGGTGAGTACGGCGCGAGTCTGGGTGCCCGCCCCATGGGGACGGCGGATCAAGGGGGACGGCGGATCAAGGCGGTGCAGGGGCCGCGCCGCGATAACGAGACTTCTCATCGGAGGGATGCTTCTCGCCTGTCGCTCGCCGCCGCACTCGCGTGCGTTGCTCACGCGACCGGGGCCAGCATTTGGAGCTTGGAGGCATGCGAGCCGTGCGATCCGTGCGCCCCCCGGCGCCCCGCCGTGCCTCCCGCCACCATTCCCACCGTCCCACCGCTCCACCCACACACACACGGCAGCTGACCCGCAGACCTGTCGACGATGCACGCCCTGCGCGACACGACGCTCGCCCACGTCCACACCCTCATCGGGCACCTGGCGGACGCGCACGCCCTGACCGCGACGTACCGCATCCTCGCGCGCCGCCCCTCCGCCACGGCGTGGGGCTCGATCCGCCTCGCCCCCTCCCTCCTGGACGGGACGGGGGCGCGCCCCTCGCGCCGCACGAGCTTCGTCAAGGCCGAGCGCAGCCCGCGTACGAACCGCTCCCCGAGCCTCGAGTGCGCGATCCTCAGCGACGAGGAGGTCGCAGAGGAGCCCCAGGCCATCCCCAAGCCCGCCGTCGTGCCCGGATACTCGGCGGACGCGGAGGACGACGACGAGGCCGACGCCGAGGAGGTCATGCGCGCCGAGGTCGAGAAGCGCGGGTTGCCCGAGGGCGCGGCATTCGTCCTCTCCGTCAAGGAGCAGCTCAGCCTCGTGCTCGTCTAACCGCCCATTCACAGTGTCCCCGGACTATCCTGTCACCACCACGCCGCAAGGCTGTACCACTACCTGTACGACACTGTACCGTTTGTATATGCATGAGATCGACTCTGAGGTGGGGCCCACAGCCAGTCCCGTCGGGTATGCGTCGCTGCCTCTTACTGAACCCACACCGAGCCCGCCACCCCCCGTGCGCCGAGCATCCTTTACCCGAACACTCACATTCACCACTCCGAGACTGCTCCCACTCCCACGCCAACACGACCGACTTGACTCGACCTGCTATCGCCGCCCACCGTGAACAGAGCCGACTGCCGCCGGCTGGGGCGGCAGTGGACTCGGAACGTGGCTGTTTTCCGGGTTCGTCCGGGGTGATTTCCAAGCCTCCGCCGCGGCTGTGGCCCATTCCGCTCGTCCGACGACGTCGGTAGTCATGAATACTTTCCAATCTCTTATCGCCAGACACGAGTCGCAAGGCCGACCGGACACTGTCGAGATCTCAGAGATTGCCACGAGTCAGGCCCACTCCGTCATCATCCCAATCCCCCTCAAAGGCCTCCTCTGATCTCCTTGCTAGTCTGGATCTACGATGGATCGTGAGATCAGTTCGCCTCCCCCCCCCCCCCACTCACACGACCCGGAGTCTCCACCCCGTGTCCCAGCCACGAACAGCCTGTGGGCTCCCAGCAACTCTGGCGGCCCATCTCTCGTCCGCTCCCAAGCCGGCAATCCGACACACCGTGTCATCGACACCATTCAGCCCGCCCCCGCTCTGTGAACATGGCGCACGCTCCACCCCGGTGGCTTCCCAGTACTCTGAACAGCAGGATCAACAGGCCTCGGCCCCCCAAGCTCAGTTCACGACTTGCCCAACCTTGAACTCCCTGATCAGCCGTAGATCAGCGCCTCCGCTCCAACCTCCAGCGCGGGCGACCAGCGATCCAAAGCGCCATTGCGCGTGCCAGGCCGGTGCATCACGGCCCGGCAGCGGCCACGAACAGGCGCGTATGGCTGGATGGTAGCTGGATGTGGGTATTACGTTGGCGCGCAGCAAAGGTCAGACGGGGTGGTCTTCCAGAACATCCAGTATGGCGGCAGAACAGGAAGGAGCCACTACGGCAGGCCTGACTCCAAGGAGGGCACTCGCGCATTCCACAGCGTCTGGGCCCCGAACACGTCCATCCCGCGCCACATTCTCCAGCGCGCTCCCCGCACCGCGTAGATGTACGCAAGCGCGGGCGAGGAGAGGGGGAAACCAGGGGACAGCAGCGGAACGACGCGTCTGTGCCTGACAACCGACGCGTTTCAGTGACTCCCCCCGCCCGCCAAGGATACCCGTGACCCCAGTTCCACTAGTGTCTGCACTCGTGTACGATGCGCACGACAACGGCCACCGTGTGGTACCTGCACAGCCAGCGTGCCATGTGCCATGCCTTCGGCTCCGCACACTGTCTCACTAGTCCTCTGACCGACACACAGCCCACTAGCCACCAGCACTTCCACTACATCTACCGGCCTCTCTGCGCCACGCCCGTCTTCTCGCCGGATCTACCTCACCATGGCCGTTCTTGTGCCCCGCCAGGGCGCCCCGGACGCCGGCGCGCAGCAGCAGGCCGGTGGTCAGCAGGCTGGCAACAACCAACAACAGGCCGGGGGCAACAACAACCAGCCGGCCGCCGGCAACAACCAGCAGGCGGGGGGTACCCCGCAGGCCGGAGGTAACCAGCAGGCCGGGGGCCAGCAGCAACCCGGAGGCAACCAGCTGCAACAGGCCGGTAACCAGCCGCAGGGTAACAACGCCCAGCAGGGCGCCAACACGCCCAACAACCAGGCGACCGGCAACCGCAGCCCAACCGCCAGCCCGACCCCCAACGCCAACGCCGACGCCAACAAGGACAAGGAGGCCGAGAAGCCCAAGGACGCGAACAAGGAGGGCAACAAGCAGCAGCCGACGCCGACGGCCATAAAGTCGGGCCCCGAGTTCGGACTCCCGGGCACGCCGGTGTGTGAGTGGCCTCCCCGCCTCCCGTCGCTGACTGCAGTCCTCACCTCGTACGACGCCAACTTCCCCACGGGCCCCTCCCTCGCGCCGCTCTCAAACGGCGGCCGCGGCTACGTCCTGGTCAAGGACCACAAGCTGGCGGACAACATGGCGCTCTTCGGCCTGTGCCTCGGCGCCTTCACCCTCTTCTTCATCCTCTTCCTCAAGGGCACGGCGTGGGCCGAGCGCCGCGCGGCGAGCACCGCCGTCGACCACATGATCACCGAGGAGACGCGCTGGGCCGAGAAGCCGCCCCCGCGGCAGGTGCGCGCGGGACCCGCCGCCCAGCCCCCGCGCTTCCACCCCGCCCAGTTTGGCCAGCCGCCCCGCCAGCGCCAGCACGTTTACCCCCCGGGGCCGCCCTACGGGAACCCCTATGCGCCGACGGGGCAGCGGTACGCGCCCGTGCCGGCCCAGTCGCCGCCCAGTAGACCTGGGGCGTTTCCGCGCGGGCCCGTGCCCCCGCAGCGGTACTAGTGTAGCATAGTGTATGATCGACTGATACCTACGTGTAGATGCTATATGCCATGTATACGAGCCAGGCAGATGGCGGTCGGCGTCGTGGTTTTGCCCGTAAACCTGGGTGAACATTGTGCACAGCATTGTTGTTGGCGGGGTACGACCACGTGGAATAGGGTCCGCCGCAGCCAAGGTAATTCAAAGGTCTTGCTGCCGTGTTCTGCCGGTGAGGTGTGCCTGGCGCGCTGGCGCCTGGCGTACTGGCGTGACCTGGGTGCATGCTGGGTGGCCCGAGGATTGAGCTGGAGTGAGCGTGGGTTGCTGCTGCGCACCAAAACACGGCCGCCACCGCCCCCCGCCTCCCTCCCTCACCTTCCTCGACCCACAACCGCCTCTCAACATTGCATTCCCACCACTCCTCACTCCTCAACTCTTGTCCCCCATCACCTAACCACAAGCAATGTCGGCCAAGGACGTGAGTGCCCCACCCCACCGCAGCAGCTGACAGCAGTACTACGGCGGCGGCGGGTACGTTCTCCCAGCTTCAGCTCGGCAGCGCTCGCGTCCATCTGAGACAGAGGAGGACGAAGAAGGCACCTCCGGACGCGCCGGAGAGGAGGGCAGAGAGGGACGGGGGGGCCGAGGGGATGCGCGCCGGATGCGCGTCATGTCCTTTGGACCGGATCCTGTCCTTCGGATCTGGGTCATGTCCACGGGCCGCCCAGCACGGGCGGTGGCGCGCGCACGAGCGGGGCGGTGTACTGCTCCCGTATCGCCGATGCCCGGCGCGGCGTCTCTACTCGCTGCTGTCGCTGCTGGATTCAGCGACCAGGAGGAGGGGCCGGGCGATATGGCGGCGCTGCGATGCTGCGCCGCTGCGTCGGGCGTGATGGGACGCCAACTCGCGCACCAGGTGACGACGCTCGTTCACCCCTTCCCATCGGCTTGTGGTTGTAGGGCGTTGGACGCCCTGCACCGCATCCCGAAGCGACGCGACTTGGCCACACGCGTATCCTCTACACCCTGCTCCACTGCCTCTTCCAGTGCGCAGGAGCTTCCCGCCTTCCTCTGCACCTTCCTCCCTTCCCCACTTCTGCACCTTCGTCCCGCGCCTCACCCCCCTCGCCTCACCTCCCTCCCAATCTCGCGACACCCGCTAACCCCAGCCCCCCCGGCGGCCAGTACGGCGCGCCCCCTCCCGGCCCCGGCTACGGCCAGCCCCAGTACGGTCAGCCCCAGGGCGGCTACTACCCCCCGCCCCCGCAGCAGAGCTACCAGCAGCCCGGCCAGTAGTGAGTACGTGACGCCGTCGCTAGCGCGCAGGTGCGCCCTGCATTCTCCATCTCGGCGCGGCGCAACTTTTGTGCTCCGCAGCGCCCGATAAGACGCAGATGGCCGGAGG